>JANHFO010003347.1:411314-425627 GCA_032468095.1 Pareas carinatus
CCCCCTCTCTTTGTCTTCTAAGTATTATATCTCTCGTTTCCCTTCTCACAAATTTAATATGGACCTCTCTTGGTACACCTCAAGCACCAACTTTCAATGTCACATTTCTAAGAAGAAATACAGCGTTTCCCCACAAGAGCTACAGGCATTCTTGAAAATGAAAGGTGGCAAGTCATTGCTTTGTTTGTCAATATGCACACTTAACTCAGGAGATAAAAATAAACTGGGGCTCAATCCAAGTTATATAGGAATCTAAAAAATAAGATAGGAAAACAATGTTATCCATTTGGCTTTTGATAAAGTCTTGTGATTGAACACACCCTGTATGGCAGCTCTTTGAGAATGGGAAAGAGCCATTCCATGCCCATGACATGTTCTCAAAATCTCAAATGTGGCTACTGCTCCTGAAAAATCAGGATTCTTATGCCTAAATTGATGGTGGGATGTCACCAAGATGATTTAAACCCATTGTTCACTCACTATGTCTAACCATTTCTTGCTTATTTGTTTTCGAGTTTATCACTAAGTTGTCCTGTCTTGGCTGGAAAAATATGGATAACCACAAGATGGCAAAGTGATACAGAAAAAAGTCACCCAGATTTTTACAGCTCAAATACACTAGCCCTAAACATTTCAAGTTGTTAGTGTTCTCATTCCCCATCACTTTGTTCTCAGTGATTCAAGTTAACTTTTAAGACTTGTGCGCATTGGTTTTCCTTGACAGCCAGCTTCCTTCCTAGTCCTTCCTCCCTAAGATCAAAGGAGGTTCATGCAAGCAAACAGGACATTATTTCATATATTTCTCTGAAGAGATTATTTAAGATGACCAAATATAGTAACCATAACAACAAGGGTAACATTTTGTGACAAACCATAGACTCAATTTGTACATACTAAGCTTTACTTTTAAACTTAACTGCTAAATTTGTGCAGTTGTAACTCCACATACAATACGTGAATCCCATTGTCATGAGCTCTGAGTTTTCAATGGCCAGGCTATTGAAATTTGAAAGCATAATTACTGAATGTAAGCAACAGAGTTTCCTGCCATTCTGTCCTTGAAAATGCTTAACAACTAGCGTAAGCTCTGAAATAGACTGAACATACAAACAAAATTCCTAAACTTTTTAAAAGGAAAAATCTCAGTCTGACTTGAGATTTTTGTATTGTTGTTTATCCACATTGACCTTTAGGCTAAATAGTGTTGGCCTGCAGCCACCAAAATGTTGCCTACTCCTGCCATAAACCAAGTTTACAAGTCTCTGTGGCTGCATTCTCATCTTGTGCTAAGCTGAAACCAGACCAGTAGCATAATGGCTTAGGATATGTTCATGACACACTAAGCTAATGTAAAAGATCAAAGTATTGCAACCCACCCATGTTTCCCTGCCATCTGCATCTGGTTAACCTAACTAAAAGGCTTACTTGAGTTTGCCTACTGACCTCTCCATCCCCTGTCTTCTCACCACGTTCTTTTCCCTTCCCTGCCACTCACTAGCTATTGAAGATATAATAGTAATAGCAATAGCACTTAAACGTATATACCACTTCACAGCCCTCTCTAAGCAGTTTGCAGAGTCGGTATATTGCCCTCAACAATCTGAGTTCTCATTTTAGCCACCTTCGAAGGATGGAAGGCAGTGTCAACCTTGAGCCCATGAGACTCGAACTGTGGGCAGTCAGCAGAAGTTGCCTGCAGTACTGCATTCTAACCACTGCGCCACCACGGCTCTTTCTGTCAACAGACAACAATGTCCGGAATATAATATCTCCTTAACCTTTCCCCACTTTATCTCCTGAATTCATATGAGTCACTGTAAAACACTGAATCTGCAGCAGCTTTGGAGAAGATCCGGAAGTTCAGAATATAGTAACCAGTTTTGGTTCTCAATACAGTTCTGGATCCAGTTCAAAATAATGGTAATTACCTTCAAAGCCCTGTACAGAATAGCACCAGATTACATTTTTACCAAGGTTGAATCTGCCCATCCTTTAAGAACATCTCAGGAAATGGACATCCAAAGTGATATAAGGTAATAGTGGAGAGGGGGGGGGGAGACATGGACCAGAAGCATCTTTTCTATTGTGGCTCCAATGCCCTGAAATTCCATATTCAATTAAACAGATACCTCCTTTCCCTTTTAGTGTTTTGTAAACTGGTCAAAGCCTCTTTGTTCTGCTGGGCTTTTAATCTTAGTTTATTGCTTTTTAGCATTCATCTTCGGGGAGCAGTGTTGGCTTCTTTGTTCCACTTGACTTCATATTTTTACTTGTACCCTGCCCAAATCTTCAAATGGGGTCCCCAATACAAAAATGATAAGATAAGCAAACAATTATAAGAGCATACTTGCATGTATAAAATATGTGTATAGTGTTTGTGACTTGACTCATTCTGCAAGTAAGGTTATGTTGTATACGGGAGTAATTTTTAAATCTATGGTATTACAGTTATGATTACTTTAAAAAATGAAAGCAGGGAGGCTACATATTTTAGAAAATGGTTGGGTCTACTTACACTTTCCTTTTAAAAAAGCTGAACACGTATTTTTCAACTAAGGAAAAACTTATCAACATCTACTTGTTATATTATACGGGTGGAAGAGCGTCTGAGAGACGTCTTCAGAGAAGCAATTCTACCAATACTTTTGCTGAAAAGGGTAGAATTGTATTTGTTTTTCATTTTGGAAAAGATATATACCAACTGTAACCGTTCTACTTCCCTGATCTGAAACCACTCAGTTTAGTTGAATGCCCCTTTTATAGCTCAATCCATAATTTTCTGGGGTTAATTTTCTCTGTTTCATAAGTATCTAGAGAAGCATCTCTGGCAACGAGCCAGAATGTTGCCCTTTAGGAAATGGGAGGTGAATAATAGCATATTAAGTTTTTTGGGTTAATTGATTCAGAAGGAAAAGAAAGAACCTTTTTTTTCATTTTGAGCCTTGCAAAGTCTGTGGAATTGTAAATATTTTATTAGGTCACATAATGGTAGAGTTCTTTATCCTTAAAATCATAACTAAGTACTAAATCATACAAATAGGAATTCTAAAATAATGATTTACCTAATGTAATATTTTAGTTTTGCAAATGCCTGCGTAGAAAAAAAATTAATAATGGGATTGTACTGTCCCCTAAAGGCATGGAACTAGAAAAGAAGAAAAAAACTTTTTATTTTTCTCTTATTATTCATCATGATCTTGCTCATGTTGTTATTAGGATTGACATAAGCCACCAATGAAAGTCTTCTTTAGAAACTGACATCTATAATTTATTTCATCCTGATCTTGATGTTTGTCCTCTGGAAGTATTAAGTAAGATCTAAACTGTTTGACTATGAAAGATTGTGATATCAACCACAACAGGTTTGGTTTTTTTTGGAATCTAGACTTGCAATTTTGTCGGTACACTAAGAGAAGAGGCATGTTGGTGCTGAAAAGCTCCAAATCTTATTTTCGGTTTTCTGAGTTTTCCTTTTCTGATTATGATTGTCTGTTAATTTCACAAGGGCAACACTAAAGTTAGAGACTGGAAGAAATTCAGAACAATTTCTCCGCAATAGGAATAGAACAGAACAGAACAGAACAGAACAAAACAGAACAGAATAGAATAGACAGTATAATCATATTCTAACCCCTGCCAATTTGCTTACCCTCTTTTTAGCCTTTTTTCATTCTTTAGATCACTAATTAATAACTAACAGAAGTGTCTAGCCTGTGTTTATAGAAAAGGTGTGCTAACACAATTTTTCTTTCACTATCTCTATCTCATTGTTCATACTAGTCATAGTCCTGATAGATATAGTTATTAACTCTTTTTTAAAAGAAAATGTGAAGTGCCTAATTGCTTGAATTTTGTATTTTCAGTTTCTAGGTTTTAAGTCCAACTGTGACAGGAAATAAACATTAGTGTTTTGAAGATAATAGCACCTTATGTTTAACACCTTTTATTTGAATGTGTCGAAGTAATTTGTAAGCGTAAGTTAATTAAACTTTATGATACCCAGCTGAGTTAGAGAAGACTCATTAGCCCAATTTCATAAAAAAAGATAAAAAATATGGGCTCCTGACATTCCAAATACTATCACTGAATTGATTTCTGAGAATACAGTCTCATGTATTCTGATCTACTAAATTAATCTTACATATGATAGAGCTAGAGAACTGAATGCAGATGTTTTAGTTTGCGGCTGGTACAACATAATCTAGAAATTCCAAAACAGAAAAATATGAAGCAAAATACCAGTATAACATATTACATAAATGACAATAACAGTCTAAGACCTAGAAAAAAGTGCTACCACATTCAACTATGAGAAAATCCTGTTTGAAAATTCAGATCAAAATTAAAGAGTAGAAAGGATAAAACTACCAGCAATTCTAGTATCGTTAACCTGTGAAGAGGTTAAATGAAACTGATGTTTTATAATGATGATTGTACAGCACCATCAGTGTGCATATTACAGCTTTCATGGAAATATTACTGCCCATACACTGATTAAATCTTCCTCCAAGCTGGTCAATGGGAGGACTACGACCAAAACTGATATCCTGCCAGGCCTCCACACTCTCATCACAGGGGGCTACTGAGGCACCAAGAAGCAGTTTTGCTAGTGGGAAACAGCCCAGCTTTCCACTTTGGCGTTATGGAGTTTCCTCCTATGATGCATCTGAGCTCAGATACACTAGCATTACAAAAATAGGTGTGTGTGTGTGTGCATGTGATGCTGATCTAGGATTAACCTATGGAAGGGTTTTAAAATAAATCTGCAAAGGCGGATTTTTCCAGGTGCACTTAATTGACATTTCACCAAGACTGACTATCCAAAACTACAGTGAGGCTAATGCTTTCAAATATTATTTCTCTCTGTATTGACATTTGAGAAGTTGGAGGAGCAGCCTCCATAATTGGGGTAATTATAATCTGATGAATCAGGCAGCATATCAAAATGGGATGTACCATTCCATATCATAAACCAAAGTAGAATTCAGCAGTTCCTAAAGATTCTCTTCAAAATGAAGATTACAGCAGACTTGAAGATAAGATGAGGGTGATATATTGATAGGAATATATCAATATATTATATTAACACAACTTTTCTGTTTTTTAATTTTCTCCCTGTCTTTCTCTTTTCCTTCCCCAAATTATTCCAATGTTGTAAGTTTTTTTAAATCAGTGTGCAATCTTGTATTTGTCATTATACATTTGTTGATTATTAATACATAGTACAGAATATTATTATTCTGGAGTCCATGGAATTGCTCAAGAAAAAATAACATCATAGAAATTTCATAGAGAATATTTATGGCAAATGTAACCCAGTTTTCTGTAGCGGTATAAACTTATAGATGCAAGTTATTAAATAATTATTAGAGGAGGAGAAAAGGTTCAGAATAAAATGGCAGGTATAATGTTTCTATCTTTTTATGGAAAAAGACAAAATAGAAACATATTTCAGTTAGATAACTCTATAAAATTATTTTACATTTACAAATATTTATATTATATTGAATGTCATTATATTGAATTTAAAATTGTATTACATTTATAAACATAGAAAAAAAGAAAAAGGAGGAAAATGTGCAGGAAAATATGAAACTGGAACCATTGACTGAAACACCGATGATATTTTTAAGACCAAGAAATGAAGATATTGTAAACTAGTATATATTTTTAGAACTGCAATTCTACTTTTAGCTTTTATAGTAACTCTTCAGAGATAATCAGATAATGATGCAAGCCACTTGGTGATGATAATAATAATGTAACCAAGGGAATTTAGTTTTGCAAATCTCAATATATCCCCCATTTTGACTCTCATTTCCATTTCAAGGTAGCTGCTGTCCCTGAAATTGAGAAGTTATACAAAAGAATAACAAGCCAGTCTTGTATTTTGGTTAGTAGCTTGTCCCTTCAAAAGAGACGGTTGTGTTTTTAACCGGTTGAGAGCTATCTTTGCAATTAAAAAAGCAAAAAAGACAAGCCATCAAAAGGAAAAGGAAAACAAGCCAAAACAAGCAGCCTGAAGTTCATCTCTTCAGCCTAAATTATCCATCAAAAATGGATAATTTAGGTCAGTGGTCCCCAACCTTTTGGACACCAGGAAGCGGTTCCATGGAGAAAGGTTTTTCCGCAGACTGGAAGGGACGTGGCTTTGCATGCTGCCTGCATCCTGTGAATGGGGCTTGGCTTGTTTGCGCGGGCCAGTTGCTGGCATGCTGTGGCCCAGTGCCAATCCACAGACTGGATTGTTGGGGACCCCTGATTTAGGTGGCTTTTGACTATGTAACTTTGGTCTATATCATCCGTATTTGCTTTTCTGGACAAGAAGAATTTCAGGGTCAGAAATATAAAAAGTAGATCCATCATCAAAACAGCACTAGGAATCTTGGATATATTTTATGCTTGAATCAGAGAGGAGGGGAAGCCAAAAGGCTGCTTTTCCAGACATGCCTTCAGATTGATTTTTCTTAAAAATAGGCACTTTCCATTATCTTATTTTAAGATTTAATCTTAACTACCAGTTTTAATGGTTGCCTTATCACTATTATCCCTATTATCCTTCTTATCCTTCTCATCCTTCCTATTACCAGATCTCTTATTTTTGTGACACTTAACTTGTTGCTTGCATCCTACAATCTATAGTAGTTGTGTTATTTAGTATCCTAGTATGACTTGTATATTGCTTATTTAGAATTCTATGGTTGTTCTATGCCTATCCCAAGAATGTATCTTTTGACATGAATGTATTTTATGATATGTTGAATGTGTTTGATGACATGATGACATGATGAGTGTATTTCATGATAATGATAATAATTTATCACTTATAGCTTATATGTACATTGAGAGCATATGCACCGGAGACAAATTCCAATCACACTTGGCCAATAAAGAATTCTATTCTATTCTATTCTATTCTATTCTATTCTATTCTATTCTATTCCCTACAATATTTTAAGAAAGCAAGGTTGAGAAGCATTCCATTATTTTAAAAAAGGAATGCCCCACAAATTAACGGGTAGCAAATCTTGTGCTTTAATAAATAGTTTTAATGGCATGTATTTTAATCAATTTTTTGTCAAAGTACATGCAGTGTTAGAGCAGTTCCAGTAAAAGCTATCGAGTTAGCCATGACATTAAAGAGTTAACTTTAAGCATGACTAAATTTATATGCATTCCATCACTAAAGAGTTATAATAGTGGGGATGGTGAAGTAGCATGTGACTAAGTTTCATTATTCGTAGTATTCTATATTTGTACTGTTATCTATGGAATAATTTAAAATAAAGGTTACTGATGGCTTTTTGCTTGAGTCCTTCAGGGCTTCCTTTTCCTCGGGAATCTTTAATTGGTTTTGTGCATTTTAGGAGGTAGTCACTCTATGTAGCCCACAGACTTATTTTTGAAGTCCCCAGAGCCCTGAATATACTGTCACAAAATTTGGCAGCAATGTGAATTTCATTAAAACAGAATATTTGGTTCAAAATTGAACATGAATGTATAATGGAAGAGCTTTATTCCATTTTTAGATGTACAGGTAGTCACCAACTTACGACCACAGTGGAGCCAAAACATTTCTGTTGCTAAGTGAGAGATTTGTTGAGTGAGCTTTACCCCATTTAACAATTCTTCTTGCTGTAGTTGTTAAGTGAATCACTGCAGTTTGATACATCAGTAACCTGGTTAGGAAGTGAATTTGGCTTCCCCATTGAGTTTGCTTGTCAGTAGGTTGCAAAGAAGGAACACATGACAGTGCAATGGTCATAAGTATGAGTCAGAAGTCAAGCATCTGAACTTCGATCGTGTGGCCATGGGGATGCCGCAGTGGTCGTAAGTGTGAAAAATGGTCATAAGTCACATTTTTCAGTGTTGTCGTAAACAAACTGTTGTAAGTCAAGGACTAATTATATTTCAGATTCTATTATTGTATGTAGAAGCTTGATGTGTACTTGCCATTAGCTGGACGGGAGAGTTTTCAAAGTGATTTTCCAACATTTTGAAATGTTTGCTTATCTTTTCCAAAGAGCCTGATGAGTGGAGGAACTAAACATTTGTCTTTATGCACATCTTACTACATAAATTCAATTTGTTAAAGCCTTGTCAGGACCATAGTTCCATCACCCCTTTGATTTCCAATGGAAATAAGCATACCCAAGCAGCTATTGAGATCTGCAAAGCAAAGGTCTATCTGATTTATGGCCTGTAGGTTAGTAAATACGGCAGTGAAATTCCTATCGAAATATTTCCATGAAAATTCCTAAGGACTTTGCTTGGTGTGGACACCACATGTCCTACTCCTAGTTAAGACAGGCATCAGGCTTGATCTTCACTGAGACATGATATGCAGCTCTGCAACCACCGCTGATCCATTTGAAGGTCTTCTGGCTTTCCTGACTCTCCAAGGTAACTTTTCAACTCTTCAAGAAATCTGGATTTAAATGTTATATTTCTTTTCTTTGTTGAATTTAGCCCATTTATATTTATTGTAATAATTCCAGTTTCTTCTGCCATGATGTTGACTTACTTTTTCCTTTGTCTTAAAATTCTTTCTGTCTTAGGCTCTTCAGGTTGTAGACAGGAAGTTGAGGTTTCTTCTTTCTCAATTGGCTGTCTCGCATCTTGAGCTCCAGTTCCTTTTCGTTCCTCTATCAGTTGTAACTGTCCCATACTTTCTTCTTCACTCTTCCCATCATCTGGTTGAACTGAAAAATCTTTTCCAAAGAAAGATGCATAACGTTGTAAAAAGTTTTGTGCTTTCATGACTGAATTTATGTAGTGTCTCGTCTGGTTCCAATAAAATAAGACTCCTTCTGGCATGATCCATCTGAATCTTGTATCTTTACTTGTCAGTGCCCTTGTCAAAAACTGATAGGCTCTTCTGCTATCCCTTATTCTCTTCGGCACCTGCTTGAGTACCAATATTTTGTTGTCATCAATTTTCAGATTAGCATCTCTCAAGTTCTTTAATATTTCCCATCTGACAGATTTTCTCACAAATTTCATATGTCCTTCCCTTGGTAATTCATGTCTTCTTGCATAAGCAGTGCTGAATCTGTATGCTTCATCTTATATACCTCTTCTTCGGACATCTCCAAAATTTTTGCTAAAATATTTGTCATCTTGTTTTTTAATATTTCTCCTTTTTCTCGGGTAAATTCTGAAATCTTAAATAATAATTCGATCTCTCAAGTTCCAATGCTGCAGCTTCTGCAGCCAACTCATGTTTATCTTGTTGTATCTCTTGTAATTGATTGTCATGTTCCATTACTTTCTCTATAACCTCTTTGATCTCTTTTTGGTTTTGTACAATCAATTCTTTTTGTTCCTGAAACTCCTTTTTTATATCAGCCAGCGTCTTATTTGTATTTGCAAATCCTAAATCTACAGTTTGATGCAATCTCTGGATCATCTCAGTAAGGTCTGTTAAAGTTTTTTCTGGTACAGTTGTCGTATCTTCTTGAGTCAGAATAATAGAGCCTCTTTTTGGTATCTTACTCATTTTGACAATTACTTTTATTTTCTAGTTGATCTCAGAGGGAAAGCTATATTTGTCTATTTCACTTTCCCAAATAGCTGCTAGCTGATCTTTTCAAGGTCACAGTCTTTGTTGTTGCCACTAGTAATCTTTTCAGCTCTTTAAAATTCAAAACAACAGTCTTTGACTTTTCCTTTCCACTTTTCTCACAAATCTTAAAGTCACAGTTCAATATATATTTAATAGAGTTAAAAAGTTGTGGGGAAAAAAAGATTTTTCTTTACTTTTTAAATTTCCTCTACCATTCTCTTCTTCTAGCTCTGATTCATTTTAAAAGACTTTTTTCTTTAATAATTACTCCCTTCCGTTTTATTTGCCATCTTGTTTCCTTCTCTCTGGGAACAACTTTTCTTCTCTTAACTTTCTTCTTTGATCAGGTCTTTAAGAGTTCAATGAAATAGTATATTAGCTCACCCAGATCACTGATCTTTCTTGCTTCTTACAGTTTATTTTAAACTGCCCGACTTTTTCCTTCTCGGCTTGTCTGCAGCTTTCCGCTATGCTTTGATAGCATAGCACAGATGGAGGACCACCTGAGGGGTTTTTTCTCGTGCCCAGGATGGTCGCCACCTTTCCTGGGCACCCCAAAAGCCCCCTAAACTCACCGCCTCTACGGGGCTTTTGGGCTTATTCTGATCATGAACCGACCGATCCTCCAGTTGTCAAAGCAGCTTCGATCGGAGCTCTCTGATCTTGCTGCTTTCAGTGCCGCGCCGTCCGCCGGAAGCTCAACCATGTTACAAACTTAACAACCGCAGTGGTTCACTTAACAAATGGGACAAGAAAAAAAAACTTAAAATGGGACAGTCACCTAACAGATTTCTCACCTAGCAACATAAATTGTCGTAAGTTGTAAGGTGTCAAAACATGTCAAAAAAAATTGAAGATGGTGGCTGCAGTAGAACAAGTGGAAACCCACTCCTTGAGGCCCAGAAAAAAGAGGTTGGTGGGGCCAAAACATACTCTTAATTTGAATTATTTTGAATGTAATTGCCTTGTATTAAATACTGTTCTATAAAATACTCTCTTATGTATGCAATGATATTCCTTTTTTACTATATTTACCATGGTAATTTGGTGAAAATTTTTGGAGTAGTATTTGGGAGTCACAGGAGGAAAAAACCTATAACTCTCACTATTCTGATGTTTAGAGGGAATGTTGCAAACATCTCAATTCCTATCCAAGATTTGCAGGGAAAAAAGGAAGAAATATTCAAGGGATTCTAGAACAAGACCAGTCCATAATGCATATGTTACATATTCTGTTATAAACAATATCTGCATCTTTTTATCAGAACATTCTTCAAATCTGTTAATCAGCCAAATAATGAAAGTACCCATTTCTGCAGAACTGTGAAATGGTGGCAATTCCTACTTCAACAGTGGGCTAATGGTAAAAGTCGAGAATTCCAGCTCTTTCACTCAAGAGATACCTCATGGTATGGCACAGCCAGTGGCTGAATCAGATCCTGGACAGGATTCCTCAAATTCCAAGGATCCTGAAGGATCCTGATGGATTCAGATGATGATGATGATGATGATGATTTATTTATTTAGACTTATATACCGCTTTATAGCCCTCTCAAAGTGGTTTACACAGTCAGCATATGGCCCCAACAATCTGGGTCCTCATTTGATCGACCTCGGAAGGATGGAAGGCTGAGTCAACCTTAAGCCAGTGAGAATCGAACTGCTGAACTTTTGATGGCTAATGGCAGATGGCAGCCAGCAGGAATGGCCTGCAGTGCTGCTTTTAACCACTGCGCCATCCTGGCTCTTCCTATATTAAATATTATTAAAAGAGACAGCATGGAATATTTTTCCGGAAGGAGCGGAGAAAGATTTTGAGGGCATAAAATAACACCACCACCCCTCAGTCTTCCTGCTACAGGGAACAGCCTCTTTAGATATGGAGATTTGAATCCATCCAGAAGAAGCTGGCCACACTCTATTCATAGGCAAAGGATAGTGAGGATCTCCAAATAAACAACACAATAGGTAGGATTAAATTTAGGATTGGGATTTCCCCTCTGCCTGCAAAGCCAGCCATGACCCCTACATGACCCCATAGGATTTTATCAACAGCCCATCAACACAGCTACAAGGGAGAATAGCTAATGCTAGTCAAGTCAAATAGCATTTCCCCACCCCATCCTGCAGGCAGGACAAGACTGTTGAGACACAAATAGGATTGACCCTTGACTATTAGAGTAAAACAAAACCTCCACATTGCAACACATGGCACAACACAGCTCCAGATTTGAAAATCAATGACACAAAACCATATAAAAGGACCATCTACTCTTGCACAAGGTGCGAGCTCACCCTGAACTGAATGCTGTGTCACTTTGCTTCTGTGTTTCAATAAAATGCCTTCTTTCCGAGCTGCTGGCTTCATTTCCATCCTTAAAGGGTACCAGAACTGAAAGCAGAACAGTCTAAACAGGGCTAAAAGCACCCCTGTCTACCCGGCTGGGAACCGGAACCCAAAGAAACCTCTCTTCTCTGTTTACCCCTTCTGGACTGATAAAAAAAGAAAGGAAACATCCGTTTTGCATTCTTCTTATGATTTGGATTGGAAGGGAAAGTACCAAAATTCACCTTCGTGTTGTCTCAATTTTTTTTAAAAAAAATAAACAAGCCATCTATGCTTGTCCTGTTTTGTTAATGTCACTAAATCAGAGGGAAGAAGAGGCCCCTGGTTGCATGGTTCCACGAACTTCCAAACTGCCAAATATTTAAACACAGACATTCCCGAACATTTTAAGGGAGAGAGATTTGAGCAGCTGGGCACAAAATTAAATATGGAAGGTTGAACCAAGTTCCTCGTGACAAACATGCTTGTATTTGTGGAACCCCAGAGACCGAGGACATTGCCCATAGATTATTAGAATGTCCACTATATGAGAAAGAGAGAGATCAGCACATTAGACAGACAGCCTATTGGGAGTCTTATATTAAAATAACATGTTTTGTGTGCAGTCAGAACCCCCAAATTGTATATAGCATGGTTCTTTATCTGAACAAAACAGTACAGCTGAGAACTGCATATGTGGGTTATAATTGGGGTAAATTGGGGAGGGAACATAAATATGATTTGCATTTTCTTTCAGTTAGCACGTGGCCCAGGGGGCCCCAACCCCTGGTCCGTGGATCAGCACCGGTCCGCCGCATGCCAGCAACCAGTCCATGCGAACAAGCCCAGCCCCATCCATGGGATGCAGGCAGCAGGCAAAGCCACGTCCCCTCCGGGTCACTGAAAAGCCTTTGTCCAAGGACCGGCCCCTGGTGTTTGAACGATTGGGGGCTGCTGACGTAGCCTTTTATTGTTCTGTGTTTTATGTTTTGTATTCTGGTATGGCCTAAGGACTAATAGAAATAATTATGATGGTTCATCACAAAGTCAGGCCGCTGTTCAGACTGGATCTGGCATTTTTGTCTGCCTATGGCAGTGATGGTGAACCCGTGGCACGTGTGCCGGAGCCGGCACACAGAGCCCTGTCTGCCAGCACACGCGCCTTCGCCCAGGAAAGTTAAAAAAAAAATTAGCAGCAAGCTAAAATAAGACCCGCTTAAGGCATGACCATGGACCCCAGGTGAGAGCCCCGGCGACCCCAGAGAAGCGACCCGGACAGCGGTGAAATGCCCCACCGCTGTTCGGAAGAAGCCGAAGGCAGGTGAGCACGTTCTCTGAGGGATGAGACTGTCTCTGGGAGGGCATCGCCAGGGGGGTGGGGCATCACTAGGGGTGCAGGGGGTGAGTGCGTGTGTGCTGGCACTTTGCGATACATAAGTGGGCTTTTGGTTGCAGTTTGGGCACTTGGTCTCAAAAAGGTTCGCCATCACTGGCCTATGGAGTCCCTTCCCAAGGTCCTGGGATGGGCAGATGTGGCTGTTTGATGGTGTTAAAAGTATCCTCGCAGGATGCAAGCTGTTTCAAGTAAAACGGCTTCTTGCAATTGACCGATGGTGACTTTGTCAGTGCCGATAGTGTTAAGCTGGATTCTCCAGATGTTTTAGGGCTGTACCCAAGGCACATCCTCATCATGAATGAAATTTTAACAAACGTGGAAGGCAGTGAGCAGTAACTGGAAGCGAGGGGTTTTCCCCACCACAGACTGCAGGAGCCAGAGAGAAGGTTCCTCACTTCCGAAGAATTGGGGGATGGCCCAATATGGAAAACCCCACTTGGGATGAAGAGTTAGAAAAGGCCAGCAGAGGTTATGGGAGCTGGTGGTGGGTTGAGGGTGTTGTCATGCATTCTTCTCTGTCTAGAAAAGGATGAGGCGGTAGCTGGCCCTGCAGATCTGTCCTTAGCCAAGAGCCGAACATGGGATGAAAGTGGGGCCACTGTGGGACATAGTAAGACGCAAAGGCATTGCCAAGGTAGGACCACATGGGAGGGGACACTTTAGGATAAGATATTGCCAAGATAGGTTTGAGTTGTGAACAAGTGCAAGTGGAGAGCTCTGATCCCACTATCCCAGGATGGTGCAGTGGTTAAAAGCAGCACTGCAGGCTATTCCTGCTGGCTGCCATCTGCCATTAGCCTTCAAAAGTTCAGCAGTTCGATTCTCACTGGCTCAAGGTTGACTCAGCCTTCTGTCCTTCCGAGGTCGGCGAAATGAGGGCCCAGATTGTTGGGGGCAACATGCTAACTATGTAAACCGCTTAGAGAGGGCTGTAAAGCACTGATAAGTGGTATATAAGTCTAAATAATAATGATGATGATGATGATGATGATGATGATGATGATGATGATGATGATGATGATGATG
>JANHFO010003347.1:448806-459815 GCA_032468095.1 Pareas carinatus
ATTGTATTTTAAATTGTTTTTAATGTGTTGTTTGTTGTTTTTCTAATTTGTCTTAATTGCTTTGATTTTATATGGCTCTGCACCGCCCTGGGTCCCTTCGGGGAGAAGGGCGGTATACAAATGTAAATATAAATAAATAAATAAATAAATGTATGTTTTTCCTCCTTGTACCAGTCCTCTGCTTTAATGTCCTTATTTAATTCCAATTTACAAATTGGAGAAAGAAGAGGATATCCTGTGGCATTTCTTGTCCAATTTTGAAACACAATGTTATCTGTGTTAAAAAAAAAAACTGCTGCTGGCTTTTCTGAATCTTGTTTTCATGAGGTATATTTTATAGATACATTTACCACAGATGCTCTAGTTTGGGTTCTCCATTTATGAACTAAACAACAAACTCCACTAAATTCTGCATTTTTGAGAAGATAGAATTGCCTATATCTCTCCACCAACCTTATTTATTTATTTGCTAACTATCAAAACATTTTAGCCAGACATTTATCTCTACTACGGAGCCAGGAGGATGGCTAATAATGTCCATTTTAAAAAAACCAACAAATTGCGCTCAAAACAGTTATTAAAAAGCCTAAGAAATAGGCAAATGAGTGCCACAGCACTAATAGAAGCAAAATAATTAAAAATTTAACATATCAGAAAGCCCAGAAATGACCAATCATAACTGTTGGGATATTTCTGTTGGGATATTATTATGCTAGATAAAAACAATGCTGTTTTAATTAAAGCAGGAAAGACAAATTCCCTTCAAGTGTTTCAGGATATGCAAAGAACTTAAGACCCAGATTGAATGGCTGAGTGGTTTACACAAACCCTTTAGTTTCATATCCAACAGATCACTTAGGATAGCAAGTCATTCAGCAGTGAATATTATTTGTTGTGTCTGCTTTCTACCATCTCCACACCGAGCACTTGTATACATAAAAAGCTCAGAATAAAAAAGGAAATAGCATGTGTTCTGATGGTTTTGAGCCATTTAAAAGCAAAACAAAACAAGAGTTCTATTCATCACCATCACACAATGCTACAAACAACCTCTTTCTCATTTTATATAAATTGTCTCACACATTCACACAAAACAGGACATTTTAGCTTCCATTGCAATTATGGCAAAACTCCAGTTGCCTTTTTGGTGAGACACTAATATAACTTGGGAAGCTGTTGAGTCACATCTTCTGTCTCTGAGTATTCTGCAATGAGAAAAATAAGTTTCTGAGGTTGTCCCACGATAACATTTTAGTAGCTGACACTGTGGTTACCCAACAAGAAGTTGAGTTCCTTTCCCATACACTGAGAATCCTTCCATCACTAGAACAACTATTCCTAACACAACATCCCAAGCACAACTGAGTTGCTAATGATGAAAAATTAGCTAGCAGCCTGAGGTCAGGTCCCCCTGGATGAATATCAGCATTACACAAACCTTTGCAGCTGGCATAAATTAGAATTGTTTCAGATGGAAGGAACCACAAGCAGGCTGTAGTGTCAATGTTTTTAAAGACTCAAGTCTGACCCAATGTAACCCCAAGATTTTATCTCTCCTGTTGTTCTTCACATTCTGTCACCGAGAACAAGCTTATTTGACTGTGCATTAGGATGAGCTTCATTCCATCGAAATCCTATCACTTGCTACCTCCTTGGTGCCTCTGGATAAGGTGCCTTTTAAAACCTTTTTTTATTTATATCCCACCTTTATTATTTTTGTTAATAACTCAAGGCCCTAAACTTATCTCCTTTGCCTCTTCCTTTTTCCCTCACAACAACTCTGTTAGGTGAGTTGGACTGAGGGAAAGTGATTGACCCCAGCTGGCTTTCATGGCTAAAGCAGGATTAGAACTTGGGGTCTCCCAGTCTCCAGTCTAATGCTTTAACCACTAGACTGAACTGGCATTTAAAGTAGCATTCCTCCAAATTCAGACATGATGGTACTGCAACTTCTGAAATTTTGGTACCCTGAAGGCAGCCTTTTGTGTAATCTCACTGGAATGAAGTTGGCCCTAATGCACAGTTGAACCAACACATTTTTTGGTGCAAAATGTGACATTCATCCAAAAGTTGATTGGAAAGTCTGGGAGCTGGAGCTCTAAGGTATGTGGGGGGGCTATCAGATTAAGGAAAACTGGTTTAAACTACCTTCTCTTTCTATTGACTTTAATTAACTGGACACCCTCTCCTCCTAGTCATTGCCTATCACATTATTCCATTGGAATATTTTATGTCATAATGTATTAATTTGACTCTAAGCCATGATAAAAGTAACCTGGAGAAAATGATTTGTGAAGTTTGAAACTGCATGGTTTCGCCAAATAGGATAGTACTACTGTATGATGAAACACTAATGTATATCAGTCCTATGTTAAGTGAGAGGGCGGGGGAATACCACAGAGAGGTTCCTCAGAAGCAAAAAGAGCTTCAGTGTAAATCCTACCTAGTTTGCTGAAATCTAGATACTATTAAAACTTTTGTGTTTGTTGGTCACAACCTTCCATTGGGTGGTATGGGAAGGTAAGGGCAACAATTCTTGAACTAATATAACTCAGATGGGGTACCTTACAGGAGGCTGGGACACATGACTCCCATGAGAATGAAGTTTGGGGAAGCTTTGGCTGTTTCAACGTCACAGCACTTCTGACTACATTCCTCACGAACCCATAGCTTGTATGACGCAAGGGAAAATGGAAGGACCTTATCCCCACCTTCCTTGTCCAGTTGGCTGGCAGCAAGCCCTAACAGGCAAGCAGGAACAGAGGCTGAAATTTAGAATATTTTAACACAGTGGCCCCCAACCTTTTGAGCACCAGGGACCGGCTCCATCGAGAAAGGTTTTTCCGTGAACCAGAAGGGGCGTGGCTTTGTGTGCTGCCTGCATCCTAAGAATGGGGCTTGGCTTTTTTGCACAGCCCAGTTGCTGGCATGCCATGGCCTGATGCCAGTCCACCGACCAAGGGTTGGGAACCTTTGTTTTAGCATTAAAGAAGGATCAGTGAGCAACCCACATGCCTGCTGATCAAGTGGACCTAGTTGGGAGCTGTTGGCAGTCAATGGGTGAGCTCTCTTTCTCCCTAAAGGGGGGCTTGGGGTCATGCGGGGGTGGGGAGTGAGGGGTACAATTTTCCTCAGAGTTCATGGCTCTCTTTGTTTCCCCTCCCCTTTGCAAAGTGGTAGACAATTCCGTGGTCAGCCAAAGAGGAGAAAGAGTGATTTGACAGCTTCCCACAAGTAAAGTCTATGGGGAAGCCAACAGGAAGTCAGAGGTTGCTCCCTACCACTACTTTTTTGCCCACCTGTGGTTGTTTTATTTCTCTGCTTAATTAAATAAATATTTTTGAAAGGGTGACCAAACATGGCAGGGGCTATCTAGTTAATTAAGAGATCTTATTCCAAAAGTACGACTGAGAATCATAACACTTTTTAATGTGACCATTCCTATTTCATACCTACTCAGTCTACAGTCTATATTACAAATACTCATACTTTCTGTAAAAAAAAAATTCACGTTCCCAGTCCCAAGTATTCATGGGGCTGTTCACATTATTTATATATGCAATATCTGCCCCATTATTTGCTTAAGTGCAGCAATGTAAGTGTTTAGACTGGCAAATTACTCACCAATTGAAATATTCCACAGAAGCCCATCTCTCCTCCCCCTGAAGTAATGTAAATGAGGCCTGATTGTAAACATCTCATGCCTAAATTATACCTTAGAGAATCAACCTAATGCAATTTTCCTTGTCTGAATGATTTCAGTAAAAGCAAGATAGACAAATGAGTGTAATTGACCTGACTTCTTTCTGTCTCTAGCAATTGGAAGTTTGGGTCAGGAATTGAATGCAAATATGCATCCTTGACTCATCGCAGCTTTAAAAGAAACACAGAGAACTAACATGTAGGCAGACCTGTCAATACAAATTTCCTGTCTTCCTTTCAATGTCATCTTTATAGTAACTCACTCAGCATCAAGCCTTTGTTATTTCGAAAGGGTTTCTGCTGTGCAAGAATTCTGAGTACCAGAAATGAGAGCTAGTGATAGAAAAGCACCTTAATTTATCACTTATGTTCAGTTTAGGCTGAAGAGAGCTTTTCCAAGCAGGTTTCGAAGAGTAGAACTTCTCCAGATATAGCACATGCGTTTAACTTACCTGCGTACCTAGCTATTTCAAGGAGGAGGAAGATTTTATTTTCATTTACTTCGATGTTGTTATTTAGTCTTTCAAGGCCAAGATCCTCTCACAGGGCCCAACATCTAAAAGCATAACAAGCATTTGACAATAGCTTGGTTCATACAGTGTGCAAATCTAGCGATGTGACTGATTGGTTGGGGGCTTATTGTGGCATATGTGAGCCTCAGGTTCTAGGGCTAGTAAACTAAGACCAATAGCTTAGAGCAGGGGTCTCCAACCTTGGGGACTTTATGACTTGTGGACGTCAGGCAGCAAAGCTGGGAATTCTGGGAGTTGAAGTCCACAAGTTGTAAAGTCCCCAAGGTTGGAGAGCCCCTGGCTTAGAGCATTTGTAAATCTAGCCATGAGTTATTCAATAAACCATGACTAGAAAATCCATGGCTTGGCATAGTATTAGCGTGATTAATTTAGAAATAAAATAAAAATATAAAATATAAAATAAAATAAAATATAAAATAAAATAAAATATAAAATAAAAATCAATTTAAAATAAGAAATCAGTTCACCTTTTCAGTCAAATCAAAGAAAGCTAGCCAGTTCTTTGCTGCCAGTTCTTTGCAGCCACAAAAGAGTATAGTGGGAATTAGCTCTTCTTCCAATCCTCCCTCAAGTTTCTTGGGAACTATTTTCCTTTTGTAGCCCTGCAATCTTGCCAAAAAGATGCCAACACCATGATTTTGCATTTTTTTTTCTGGCTAAGTATGTCATTCATTTGACACTGCTCATTCAGAAACTCTCTTTGTTCTTTGTTGGCTTCTAACCACTAGAATGTTAAACTGCTGTTTAATTTTCCTCTTGTAGCCACTTACAGTAAAGGAAAAGTATATTATGTTTAGAAAGAGACTTCTGGTTTAATATCAGCTCTCAGAACCCCTAGGCAGTTGATGTGAGACCTCCACTAAACCCACCAGGGCCAGGAAGTTACTAATGTTTAACTGTACATGTTTATTTAGATACATTTAGGGCATTTTCACATGGCTGTTCCATTTTTCAATATTCAAAAGGGCTTATGTCAATTGAACCAAGCCAAGAGAGCATCAAAGATCCCTCATTTTCAACTACAGATATTCTCCTTTATTGGTTATGTCAATTCCTACAAATAAGGAAGCCAACAAAATCCATTAACGCGACAACATATCATAGATCAGCAAGGTTAACCAAAAAAAGGAGAAATATCAATCTAATTCAAGAATCTGTACCAAAACAACTACCACCAACACAATCACTCTGGTTGTCAAATTTCCCAGATGAAAGTATTTTTTAAAATTATATTTGTTTAACATTTACATATATAATAAGAAACCAAAGGGGGAGGGAAGGGGGAGGACCCAAAAAGGTACAAGAAAGGAAAAGAAAACCAAAGTTAAGAAACATCTAAATGACTTCCAACCTTCTTTTCAGGTGATAATTACATTCTTATTGTCTCTCTTTCTTCTTGAGAATTTAATTCACTCTTTCATTTAGCCCTCATTATTCTTAATCTTTAAATCCAAAAATCATCAATTCATTTTTTTTCTCCTTTCAACAAAAAAACCATGTAAAGGCTTTTAATCTTACAAAGGAGTTTCTGTTGTTTGTTCTCTGTTCAAGCAAGCCAGTTCCACACTTTTTGCAAATTCTGACATTTTCACAATCCATATGAATGCATTCTAAAGATAGCATGTTACAGTTAGAGTGGCTTAAAAATGCATCAACCCAAAAATATTTGGCTTTGCCATCCGTAGTCACATATTTAGTAATATCTGCATTATATATCAAACTGCAAATTTGGAAATAATGATTATTTAAATAGAAATGCAACCTAGTTCCCCATGCTACTTATTATTTCTATAAATAATTTGTAAAGATGCTCATCTCCCATGACCCTGTGCAGCTTATGAAGTTAAAACCACAAAGCAATAACAAAATGATGAGTCCCATCTATGAAGGAGTTTTATCTGGTGGGACCAGAAGAGCCTTTTTCTCTGTAGACAAAGAGATGCTGAGAGATCTCCTGTTAAATGTTGGGTAATCTTCCCTAGGGGGATCCTTTTTGAGGCAGAGGGATGCATGCAGGGATATCTACAGATTGTGAGACTGTGATTCAATGGATCTTCTACCAGTTTGATTTGTCTAACCAGCTGGCTCTAATGTAACCGTGGAATTAATTCTTTTTTAATGAGTCTTGGACAATTGCAATGGTTGTGCACTCTATCAAACAGCCAAATTGGGTTAAATTGTTTGGTTCAATAGTTATCACTCACATTCACTTCCATTCTTCTCTTTCTCTCACCTCATTTTTCTAAAGATATCTGCCCCTTTCTTGCGTATATATCATCTATCTTCCCTTGGTCTGATAGTCTGCACTCTAAATGAAAAAAGGCATTAGAAGAAAAATGCAATCATATTGAGCAAGGGGTTGAGTTGGAAGCCTTCAAGGTCCCTTCCAACTTTGATATTCAGTATTCCATTTTGAAACATGCAGCTTTTTACATGATTCCCCCAGTTTTTAGTCTTTCTCATTATCCTAATGCTTAAGCTTTCTAGTAACAGAACAATCCTCAAGTAACACTATTGAAATCATCTTTCCCCTGTTTCTTTTCTTTCCTTTTCCACCCCCATCTGGACACCAAGATTATTCCTTCCCACCCTTCGCCTTTTGGATATAAAAGGGAAACATGAAATCTGATGAATTCTTCAGAATCCAGAGTATTTTTTTTAAAAAGAGCAAAAATTAAGCTACACTAATTATACACAGCCACTTCCAACTTTAAGCCGAAGAGGAAGCCTTTAAATATATGTGAAAGTCAAAGGCTCCCCAACTGAAAGGGAAGTGGGTGGACAAGCCCACTAGAACGGAAGGGTTAGCAGCCATCTGCATCCTTCGTCTACCGACTTCTGTATACCCATTGCTTTCTTCTATCCATTTAAGCTCCCTCAAGTCTCTGCTACAAACAAGAATGAAGGATTTTTAACTTCCACACATCTATTTTTCCTATGTGCACATTCTTTTTTGGAATAAGCAATATTCTGCAACTAGAGAAAGAAGGAAATCTAAAGGCATAAAATAAGGAAAAGCAAAGAAAGTGAACATTTCATTATATTTTTACCTACATTTAAAAAAAAACTTACAAATCATATTTGCTATTTACACTACTTCACGCTAGTTCTTATTCTCTTTTGAGGGCATTAGCAATGCCACTAAAAGAAAGCCTTTCTTGGTTTTCTCTTTCCTTTATATTTATTTATTTGTATTCTACCTTTACAAATAAGTCAAAACAAAAAACATATCCAACACTACTTCCTCTTCCTATTTCTCCTACAACAATCCCATGGAATGGCTTAGACTAAGGAAGAGTGAATGGTCTAAAGTCACCCAATTGGCCTTCATGACTAAAGTGGAACTCATGACCTCTGGCTTTCTAGCCTGGTGCCTTAACTTCTAGACCAAACTGGCTCTCTCTTTCTTCATATATTTGGTTTATAATTGGATCCTTATTCAATCTCTCTTTATGACCAAACCACCACGAGATACTTGCTTCAAATTAGTCACCCACTTCCTTGTGGAGTTCACATTTATATTTATTTTATACCCATTTATTCTTGACCCTATTTTTTTTTGTGTTACCACAGACCTTAATTACCTCATTTCCACTAGGTTCATTGTAGGTTTCTCCTGACGCATCCAATTCATATAGCACAGCGGGCAGAAACATGCTCTGATGCACAACAATGTTTGTTATTTCAACTGATATTCATTTATCCATCTCCACAGATTGTTCATTACTTTTTTTTTATCAGCTTTTGCACGTCTCAACATTTCTTTATTTCCCCCCATCTTTAATATTCTACCAAGCTACACAGATTCATCTATCTCCTCTAAATTATTGTCATATATTTTACTTATTAGATTTATTTGACTGTGGTGATTTACAAATTGCTAAAAACATTTAAAAACAAGTAATAATACGATGAGCACGAAACAAAGATGGCAAAGAAAACAAACCCACATGGGAAAAGGATAAAAGAGGCTTCATGTGTCCTTACCAAGGTCTGTGCAAAGATGCATATTTTCAGGGCTCTTTGAAAAGACATTAGCATGGTGGGACCCATTCAAATCTCAGGGGAACCTCGTTCCTAAGGCAGGTGCTGCTACAGAGAAGGCATTGAGTCCAGACAGTTGGCCTTGTTTAATTGTTGGAACTCAGAGCATGCCAAACCTGAAAGATGGGATTGGAAGAGATAATAGGAGACTGGTGGTCTCTCATGTAACCAAGCCATATGCCATGTAGGACTTTACATCTTGAATCTTACCCAAAAGCAAATTGGCTACTAGTGCAACTCATGAGGCAAAGGTGTTACATGAGCATATTGAGGGATAACCATCATTGCCCATGCTGCTTCTAGACTTGCTGAAGCTTCTGGGTAGTCTTCAAGGTCAGTCTCATGTAGAGCACATTGCAGTAGTAAGACATGAAATGATCAAGGCATAGGTGATTAACTGAACTCCCCTCCCCTCGCCAATCTAGGAGAGTTGGTAATTGGTGCACTAATTTAATTCATACCATTACAGCGACCATCTTGACATTTTTATTATAATCTTTGCATATCCCTGATTTAAAAGGGGACACCCCTATGGATATCGCTGATCCTGGATGCCCCCTTTGTAGGCTAGGTTCTCCAATCCAGAAATTACCATGCAGGCCAACACATTGTTATCCATATTCTACCCCTGGGAGGTATGCAATGCATACACAAAACTTTCAGTGATTCATAAATTGCTAATCAGTTATCAATCCCACTTTAAAATTATATTTAAAAAACTGTAAAACCATAATGTTTGTGTATGGCAGTAATCAAAGGCTAAATACCAGTAGAAAACTGGCCATTTGATCACCCTGTCTCCATAGGTTACAAGAAAAATAGCAAAGACAGACATGCAGAATAAATTCAAGGCAAGAACTGAAACATCTACTTCACTTCATACCTGCAGTTGATGGGAACTGTAGACCAATATCTACAAGGGCATCAGTTTATGGAAGGAATGGAGTATGGCCTCTGTGGGATTATATTACCTAAATGTAAGTGGATTATCTATATCTTTTCCTATATCCATAATACATTCCATTGAACTTAACTCTATTAATTTTGAAGGATAAGTTTATTTTGTACTGTTTGGTTTAGAGAGTTGAGAATTTTTTCATCAGATCAAAATCAGTTTCTGACAAGATGGATAAGCTCAGGAAACAGGAACCCCAGTGTAATTTCACATCCTGTTTCTCTTCCCTCCTCGCCAGTTTCAGATAAGGGAGCAATTGGTAATAGCCCAGACATGAGAACATAAAATGAGTGGCTTTTCCTATCCCATTTCTGCTTTATTCTTTGAGGAGAGCAAGTTTGTTTTCCAAAGGTGGAATCAGTCAGACTGAAGCCACTTCCCTAAATAAACTTCATTCTTTTTAGGGACACATACAGTATATAGATATAATTCATAGGACACTTATGAAAAAATACTGTATATGGGTATCCACTCAAAGGAGCAAAGGAAGAATTGAAAGAAGTGACCTCAAAGGAGTCAGGAAAATAGGAGCTAAGGAATAATAGCAATGAACAAATAGCTTTACAGCTCCTTAACCTTCAGAAGATATTTTTGGATAAGATGACAGATGGTGGCTCCCAAGGTTGAAGCTTTCTTCTTGCTGAGAAGAATGCCTTGGGTGTCAAGACTTAGATGGGTCATTTTTCTGCCAGGATGTATCATCAGTTGCTGTTAGCTCAGTGATGGGATGGGATAGGATGGGATACAAAAGAGGAAGAGCAATCATGTAATTGAAGGATGTACAATAGCACAACATGTAATCTCTGTTTTTAAATGTCTGAATCCCGACACAAGCTGCAACGGCTGTAGATACACCATAGCAGAAAAGAAGTAATCTGCTTCACTAAATCATAAACTGCAGATGGTTAAGCTAAACCCAGATATAAAATGGATGAATTTGTACATGTTTGGAGCCAAACATACAAACAAAGGCAGTTTTAGACATAATTATCCCTGTTCCATGGAATGGAGAGGGGAGAGTCCGAATTTAATAGTCAAGCAGAGGAAGAGTGCTGAACTATCCCTCCAATGATACTGGAGCTCAGTTGAGGAGGAGAACATCAGCGAATGAGGGGAGGGAGATAAACTGGCAGGGAGGGGGACATTCTGAGCTTTTTATTGTTAAAATTGGACCTCTTATCTTTTGTTCTCACTTGTACGTGACATTATTATAAGGTAATAAAAACGGCTGTAGTTTTAGTTTGACTAACAGCGACATTTCCTTGTAAGTCATGCTTGCAAAAAGTTAGAAGAGTTGGTGGGGCAAGCACAACATTTTTAATTTTCCTAGTTATCCATCTTTTGATTAAATTAATACTGGGTCATTAAAATTGCAGTCAGTTCAATTAAAAGTATTTGTGTTAAATTGACCTCTATCAATCGATGTCTATCTAAAATGAAGGCATCTTTGAGCCTCCATTCGTGAGATGTAGAAAGAGTGTACTTTAAAAGACATCTATCCAGTCTCCTGCTCAGTTCAACACTTTACCACATCTTTGAGAGATTGATCATCTATTTGAAGATCTCCAATAAAGGAGACCTCTCCATTTCATGTGCCCATCTGTTCTACTAGCTGACAGCTCATGTTAGATCGTGGGTGCCCAAGAACGAGACGGAGACTGGCTCTGCTAGCTGACTTTATTAATGATGGTGGTCAGCAAGAAGAATGGCGCGCGGTGGCCGCGCTGTCTCTTAAGTACCCCCGCAGGGATGGCAGCCTGCCAATCCCAGTGCGG
>JANHFO010003347.1:459915-471471 GCA_032468095.1 Pareas carinatus
CGCAGGGATGGCAGCCTGCCAATCCCAGTGCGGGCATTTCCCGCGCTTGCGAATGCCCTCCCCTGGACACAACAGCTCAGTTCTCCTCTTTTCTAGCCTGAAGTATCAACCAGGACACCAAATCTCTTTCGCATATAAGACTGCCAAGCCAAATCTTCTCTACCCTATATTTGTGCTTTACGTTTTAATTTCCCAATTGCAAAACATTTCTCTGGTTTAATTTTATCCAATCTAATCAAACCTCTAATCTTTTTTCCTTCTCAAGGATTGGCCACCTTCCCTGTTTTAATTTCCCAATTGCAATCTTTGTAAATGTTCCTTCAACACCCTAGTACAAAACATTGATAAAACCATTGAACATCTCAAGATCCGAGGCACTTCACTCAATATTTTCCTCTAAGAGCCCCATGGCACTTCATTCAATGCTCTCCATTAAGCTGAAATAGAGTGATTCATGAACACACTTTGGATGCAGCCATATAGTTAAATGTGAACCCATGTAACAGTAGAACATCGAGCCCATATTTTACCATTTTAAAAGGAGAATATCACAGGGCACTCTGGTGAGAGTCTTCTTGTGGTCCGGTTGCTCTATGTCTACATCATTCCCCTCATCTAGTAAGCTAGTAACTCTATCAAAAAAGACAAGACTAGTCCAGCACAATCTTGTTTGTGGCAAAAAATTTCCTTGTTTATGTTGAATGTAGGATGCTGATCCTTGTCTTCACAAGTATGCTTCTTGAAAATCTGTTTTAAGACCTTGTCCAGTAGAGACACCAAGCTGATAGGTCTGTTGTTTACTGAGTCTTCTTTCCCCATTTTGAAAATGGGGAAAACATTTGTCCCTGAATATTCCAGGACGCTCCCAGCCCTCCAGGAGTTTTCAGTGATTATCAAGAGTGGTTCTTCAAACACCTCTCAGAATCACCATAAGGATAGAAGGAACCTTGGAGATCTTCTGGTCCAACTACCTGTCCATGGCAGATAGTATGATACCATCTCAGACAAATGGTTGTCTAATCTTTCCTTGAAAGCCTCCTGTGAAAACCTATCACATCTCCCATTAGCTTTCTTTTTTTTGAGGGGGGGGCTATGTATATCCGGTTCCTTTAACTATTCATCAAGCCTCTAAGCCTCTTGCCATCTTTCTTCCTTTTCTGCCTACCCTTTTAACTTCTTCAGTATTCTTGTATTTTGGCAACTCAAACTGGATACAATATTCTGAATGTGCCAGTGCAACATATGGTGGAAATTAACTTCCTATGATCTCAACACTATAGTTTTGTTGATGCAGCCCAACATTCAATTATCTCTTTTGGCACTTGCAGGACACTGATAGCTTATGCTTAATCCAATCTAGCAGGATGACCGAATCCTTCTCCCTAGTACTTTTGCTGCGATAAAACACAGGCATCCTTTTTTCCCCCCTGACTTAGTGCAGAACCTTGAACTACATTTTGTTCAAGTTCCTTGATTAAACTTGAAGAGTTTATCAAGAACCTTGAGCCTCTTTTGAAGTGTCACCAAGCTTTCCCAGCTTTGTGTCATCTACAGATTAGATGAGCATACCTTCTCTTCTGTCACCTAAGTCATTGACAAAAAATGTGAAAATCACTAGGTCCAGAACCGAACCCTGAGCATCCCATACATTTTCCCAAGCTGACATAGGAACAGTAAGGACCGTGTGTTAGGTACAATTGTTCCTACAGCTACAAATTCATCTGGCAGTGTGATAATTTGTTTCAAATATCTGGATGACTTTTTTTTCTTATCTTGACATGTGTTTTTGTTCTGCTCAGTCCCACCCCCATGCTAAGGGTTTCTGACAGGTTGCACCATTTTTTAAATTTTTGCAGGCAGATGGATGCGAAATAGGAAATAACTTCAGAAAATACCTCAAGCTTCTCCTTGTTGTCTTTCTCCACCTTGCCATCTTCTCCAACCAGCAGATCGATAGTTTCCTGGACTGTTATTTTCTCTTACTTTCAGCATTCATTGCTGACCCCAACTCATCTTTAGCCTTAGCCTTCCAAATCCCATCCTTACACATTTGGGATATTTTTTTTGATATTCTGCTTTTAATATATGCCCCTCTTTCCTTTTTAAAAATTTGTCTTTTTTATTTCTCAACTTCTCAGAAACAACACTGCTTTCATCAAATGCCTACCATTTTGGGACCTCAATTATCTCATTTTTTAGAATTTCCAAACCTTACGATCACTTTTTTCTCTGCAGGATTTTCATCCATGAAATAATTCCTATTTCCTCCTCCCTATCCTTATCTTATTATGTCAGCTCTCTTGAATCTAGAATCATAATTTGACTGCCCTAGCTGGATTCCTGATCTGTTCTAGTTCATTTGACATTCAGAGAAAACTCCCAGCCATTGATTATACTTTATGGCCAGTTTTCCAAGAATAAACTCTAAACTTAAAAAATCTGACCTTTCTTGTAGTCTACCACAATTCAGATTAATATCAGGTGCCTCAGGCACAAAATAAGTACTAAAATATATGCAAAGTCATAACTTGAGCATTTGACTACATCTTCTAGCATATTTCCTAACATATATAATATGCCGAGATGTTTCATCTGTGGGGGAAATTTCTATAAATATTACACCTAGGATATGGTATTTAAAACCATTGTTTTCCCTTTTGAAACTTGGACTGATTTCATACATTATGCTCAGCCATAATAGGGTTTGTTTGATTCTAGATTAGCATATGATAAAAGCTAACCAATTATGATTTATTAGCAAAACTTCCTCAAGGAAATTAACTTTTAATACAACTTGAGGCCCTGTTAAAAGGGTTCAGGATGCAGAGTATTTTAGCAGTCTCCTGCCTGTATGTGGATGTGTGGAAGGTTCTAACTGCCAGCCTGGTCCGAATGTATGAGAATTATTTGGGGGAAAAAACAACCCTCTGTTTGGTTATCAATGACAGACTCTCACAGATTAAGAACTTTTATTATACACATCAGAAAAGTGCAACATTACATTACTTTTTGACATAATCACCATTCAAATTGAGGCACATGTTATAACATCTTACAAGGTTTGAAATTCCTTCTGCAAAGAAATCTCTCTCCTAGAAAGGAAACCACCCTGTAACAGCATCATGAAGCGCATTGTCATCAGTGAAGTGGGGCGACGCAAGCCTCGGGGGATGCTGACTTTTGATGTGGTGTTGGTTCATGGCCCACCCGCACACCACTAGATGTACCCAAAACCATTTGGAGCAGTTCTGTTGGGATGTTTTTGATCATCCCTCCTATAGTTCAGATCTGGTGCCGAGTGACTACCGCCTTTTCTGGCTTTATTCCCAGGAGGGAGATTTCTTTCCGGAAGGAATTTCAAACCTTGCAAGACGTTATGACAAATGCCTCAATTTGAATGGCAATTACGTCAAAAAGTAATGCAATGTTGTAGTTTCCTAATGTGTATAGTAAAGGTTCCGTATCTGCGAGTGTCTGTCATTGATAATCAAATGGAGCGTTTCCCCCCCAAATTGCCCTCATATTAATAGAGGAAAGGGGCCAAGGAGTTTTCTACAATGGCACCTTTACATTGAATTGCTCTCCCAAGAAATCTCAAAGCATGATTTCAAGAAGCTCCATTTCCATGGGGTCCTTGGTGCTCTCTGAGCTTGATGGCTTTCTTGAAGATGTTTCATAACCCATCAGTGCCTGATGTAAGTTAGGTAATGAAACATCTGCAAGCAAACAGCCTATCTCAGAGAGCACCAAGGATGCCAGAGTTCAATCCTGAGTTTCATATTTTTTTTCTATTAGCTCCGATTCTTCAAGTCATTTAAGAGGTGATGGCTGGGTGTGGAATTTTTTTATTCATTTGATTTCTACAGCTGCCCATCTTAACAAGCGAGTGACTCACTGAATCTTTGTTGATCAATACGCCAGTGAATTGCATGGAATTTGGTCCTTCAGTTTTGTTTTTCTTCCTTGCCTTGTTGCAGTTTAAATTAGATGCTGTTTAGTGTTAGTTATTTTTGATTGTTATGCTGTCAGTTGCCCAGAGGGTTCAAGGGAACCACGTCTGGCAGAGGATGTAAAAGTTTTAAAATGCAGGAATAAATAAACATTTCATGTGGAAATGTGTACTTTAAGTAGTGGTTAAAACCATGCATTAGAAAGCCATTAAGGTCTCTGTGGACAGGTTTTAAAATGCCAGATAATTTTTACTTGGTTGTATTTCAAAGTGGGGCTGGACAAGGCCAAAAAAGCTTCGACTGCTAACAATTGGTGGGTCAGGAAATGAACCAGCTGCCATAAGCGAGTCTCTCAACTGGAACAATTCTTCCACCTTTGAAGCTTGTGGTGAGGTAGTACTTTGCCTGAGTGTTTTTAAGAAATATTTTTGAATAGTGAATCTAAATCTTTGCCAAAGTGCCTCTGAAACCTGGGATAGCATGAGTCTTTTCTGGAACCAGATTGTACGATTAAGTTTGGAAGGAGGAGACAATAGCATTGCAGCAAACTTTTTAATCCCCTAAATTTCATGGGGAAGTTAAGAAGAGGCTTATATTTTGTCAAGAATGTTATTACCTAAGGTGATGATTTTCACCGAGCCAATCTTTCCTTTAAAAGGTCTTTTTTTGAACTGTTTTGACTTGGACATTGCCCAAGTCTGGGAAGCTTGCAGAATAAACACATACAATATACAATTCTCCCTATCCTCCCTCCCCAAAACAACAAGATGGCAAATCCAGTCAATTCTACATGCACGCTAGAAGTGACTCCAATCAGACTAGCCTAAAAAGTCTAGAACAGTGGTGGCGAATCTATGGCACGGGTGCCAGAGGCGGCACTCGGAGCCCTCTCAGTGGGCACACGCACCGTCGCTCCAGCACAGTTTTCTTTACTAGAAAGCCAGAGGGATGCGGGGCTCCCCTTCCCTTCTCCATGTGCACCTGAGGACATTTCTAACATCACCTGCCCCTCTGCTCAGCAGCCCATTGGCTACAGAGGAGCAGTGTGTTGTCATGTTGGTATCTTGCAATAAATAAATGGCTTTTGGGTTGCAGTTTGGGCACTCGATTTCTAAAAGTTTTGCCATCACTGGCCTTGGAGAAGAGACAGGTCTTTAATGCTCTCCAGAATACCATCAGGGTAGAAACCACCAGGATCTTGGAAAGAACTTCATTCCAGCCAGCCAGTGTCACAACGCAGAGGGTATGCTTTTGGATAGATGCTACTGCTTGATCAGTGCCATTTCAGATCAAACTGGCCAAATTGATACCATGGCAGATAGGCAGTCCTTCATGTAGCCAGTCTCTATGTATGTAGGGCTTTATAGGTCATAATCAACACCTTGAATTGCACCCAGAGGCATACTGGCAATTAGTGTAGGTCTTAAAGCAGGGGTGTCATGTATCATGCGGTTTGCTATTGGTTTGATTCTAGGAAGTTTTCCAAATTTCCAGTTTAGCTGACAGACTGAGAATTCTCAAGAAGTTCGCCACCTTAATACTAAATAGAGCATGCCGTGCTTAGTTTCCAATGTCAGTCAGGTATGTCACTTCCTTAGGGTCCAACTGTCTTAGCATCTAACCAATACGAGGATATCAAATCTATAAGAAAGGCCCACTTAAGAAGCAGTCACTTTCTTGAACTTGTATAGCATACAATTGAGAAATTTTTTCTTGGATGGATTCCAGACCACAGAATAGTCTACTATGGAAGCTCCATTCAGCTCCTGTTTCTTCTGTTTCTATAGGAGTCAAGAAGAAATTAATGTTCACTTTCTGTTAGCTGATGGCTGGTTTTAACTATTTCTGTGACCAGATTTTAATTGCTTAAAATTGTCTAAAATGGATTTTTCTGTTTCATGTGAACTGCCCTATAGACAGAAAGGCTAGATGACATCATTATTATGCTTGGTTGCCTACACGGTCAGATGTTGAGACTGGATTTGACATTTTTATCTGCCTATTGAGTCCTTTTCAAGGATCTGGGATAGGCAGATGTTGATGTTTGATGGTGTGAAATATAGTGTCACAGGATATAAGCAGTTCCAAGTAAAGATGTCTATTTGCAATTGACGGATGGTGAGTTTGTCAGCGCTGATTGTGTTATTTTGGCAATGCCGATGGTACTAACAACAGAACATTATTTTTCTTGTTTTCAGTCTTTACATATTTGCATGGGCAAACATCTTTTAGTTATCCCGCATTATAGAGCTTATATTAGTAATATTATACCTAAAGAAGAGAGTAAAGAGGGGAAGGATTTGAGCTACTGCTCGTATCAGCTATTTGGTTCTGCAAATTTTTGCTGGTCTTTAATCCAACACTGATGTTTCAAAACTTTGACAAAAATGTCAAATCTTCCCTTAAGCAAGGCTCTCGTTACAGGAGTTCCAAGGTGCCTGCGGAATCAAGAATAATCAATTCCCCCCCCCCCAAAAAAGGTTGAAGGGGTAGTACTGACCACACCAGACATCTCATTTTCTCAGGCAATCAGGCCTGCTAATCAGAGTCAAGAGAGGTTGATTTTCTTTCTTGATTTAAAGACTTGAAACTGTATAATCCTATCTCAAACTGTGCATTATTTTTTTTAACCCTAACCATATTGATAGCCTATTCTGATCCATTCACCCTCCCCCCTTTCTGCGTACCCCTGCTTTCAGCATGACCCATTTTCACGTAAGGTTTCAGCCTGAAAGAGACAGGGACTCTGTTCTTCTTAGAGTTCAACCATCAGTCAGATTACTTGGCAATGTGTCAGGGTCTGGGGCTGATAACATCCAGTTCTTCTAGAATTAGGATATGACTCAGAGCCATGGGATTTCCTATGAGAATAAGAACTATGAAACAACGGAATTTCAATTTGCTTAGGCCAACTCTTACAGATGCTTTTGATGTTAAAAGTAACAGCATTCAGCTTGGTTAACAATAAAGTCAGGGCAACTACTTTAAGGCACTAGGTCAAGTCTTTTTAAATGGCGCTGGGCTCCTAGGGATGTCACAGGCACATCGGTGAGTTTTTCTTGGCAACAATATGAAAATTGTTGGCCATTTTCTTTCTCTGTTTTTAATTTTCTAGTTTAGTCTACCACACTGAAATTCCCTGGAGGAATCTCATCCAAGGGCTGGTTCCATTTCCCAGCCTAGATCACACCAGCCTTGTGATATACGAGAGCCAGTTTGGTCTAGTAGTTAATGCATCAGATTAGAAACCAGGTGGCTGTGAGTTCTAGTCCTGCCTTAGGCATGAAAGCCTGCTGGGTGACTTTGAGCCAGTCACTCCGTCTCAGCCCAAGTCACCTCACAAGGTGGATATTGTACGGAAAATAAGAGGTAGAAGAAGTATCATATATGCTCACCACTTTGAGGTACCTACAAAGTAATAAAAGCGAGACCAAAATCTAATACATACATACATACCAATAAGGCAATATCAGTGCCTATTAGGTTTTAATAGCAATTAAATAACAACCCACCTTTGTAAAAAAAAAAGGTTCTTAATAAGAATGTACAGTCCTGTTAAGTCAAAGTGTGATATGGAGAGTATGAGGGTGCCAGGTAGCAACTGCTGGCATTTCCATAAACCTTTCCCTGGGTTTCCATGGCTTCCCTCTGTAGCAGCAGCAATAGCACACTCTCCCCCGCTCCCACAAAGACAAATAATTAAATAAAGGGAACCTTTTTTAAAAGAGTTGCAGACAGGTGCTATGTATGCTTCGAATCTGAAGCACTTTTGTACTTTCCAATTCAAAGTGCCACGTAATGCTAATACCTAAGGAGTGTATTGTACCCATGTTTATCATGTTGATCTGTAGTTCGACATTGTGATATCTAGGAGGCAATCCTTAGTTGGCTGAATGGTTAGATTAATAAAGTAAAAATTTACTTGATTAAATAAGGAGGATCTGTTTTAAATGGAGATTAAAGTAAGGAGATAGACTTATTTTTGAGATGGTCTTGGTTCTCAAAGCAAGGAATGAGACAGATAAGATTAACGGTGGATTCTAAAGATGGAAGTGGTTTTTACAAGTTACCTTTTGTTTGCTTTTTCAAGAAGGTGGATGATTTATCCAACAAGAATTTTGTGTTTTTCAAGGTGTGGGCATAGGGGAGTGGGAGACATGGAAGAAAGTGTTTGCTGGAACGCTAATCCTGAAAATAAAATAGGCATGTGAGTCATGGTTCCTGAATGACAAACACACATCCCGGGTGCAAAAAGGCAATGTTGTATGACTTATCTGCAAGAATAGACAAGGGTGAATGGTAGAAAAAATACAGAGAAAGATGGGATTCCAAAACAAATGATTTCCAAATGTGAAAATGATGTTCATGTGATATATGCAGGAAGCAGTTTAACCAGAAAATAGAAGCTTCTAGCATAAACTAATATATTAGTTATTTAAATATTTCTAGACTGACTTAAGGATGAAAACTTTTCTAAAGCAGCTTACATATAATAAAAGAAATGCAATATTAATAGCAGTAATGTTTAAAAGTAACACAAAAGTTGAAAACCTTTCCAAAAATTAAAAAAAAAACAGTTTGGGGATAGGCCAATCAGACCTCTTCGAGGAATGGCTCGGATAAATGAATGGATCTGAGGACTTTCTTAAAAGCTGGTTGGCAGTGATAGGGGTTTGATGAAGCACAGATGGCAAGAAATTCCATATATCTGAGGCCAATACAGAAAAAGCAATCTCTCTTACTATATGACCAGTCTGATAACTCTCAAAGAATGGAAGAGAAATGGCCCTCTGTTTCTGATTACAAAATATGCAAGATGAAAAGGGTTTTCTAAGTAATTTGGACACTACAGTAATCTATTTACAGTAGGATCCAGCAACATGGTGCATATGGATACTATGGCATTGTGCAATACTAGATGGCAGTCAGAAATCACAAAGGTTTTTAAATGGCCAGATTCTAATGCAATGACAAACTCTTGCGAACGTTCAGCATCATCATATGAATATATATTGGAACTGATTATTTGACAGGTACCCACATCATTATCTAAAGCTGCAGAATTGTTTTGACCATCTTAAAAAGGCCCTTTCTTCTGGTTTAAAGTTTAAAGATAAGAAAAAGTTAAGTCTCCTGTGAGTTGTGTTCAGTTCTTAGTTATAATAGAGGCACAGTTTTCTTGGCAATAATACAAATACATTTTTTTGCTAATGCCTTTTTCTAAGGTATCTGTATCATCTATGGCTACAGCTGTAGATAATTTGAGTGTAGCCTACAATCCCACAGTTTTCTGACAATCTTCAATCCAACTACTAATCATGACTGATCCTATTTTGTATTCCAAACTCAGGAACATGTGAACATTTTTATTTGGGTTGGGAAATGTGCTGGTAGAGGCCATCTATTTTAACCTTCAACTCTTGAATGCCCATATTGTTCACCAGCTGGTAAAAACTTCTAGATTATGTTCAAAGGCAAACAACTACAATAGATGATTTAGATGCCAATGCATAAATAACTGAAGCAAGACAAACACATTGACAAACTGTTTGTGGCCAATGGAGTGATCAGAGTTGAATTTCCCCCAGGAAGATCCCAGATAGGAACTTCTCTTTCAGGGATGCAGTTATGACACTAGTTGTAAACCCTCATCTAGAATGCATGATTAATTTACCTGTAATATCTCAGTCTGGATTTAGTTTCATCTCTAAACCTTTTTCATCCCAAAGTTACCTTCAGCCTTCAATTCCCAAAACATGCCTGGAATGAATGGATGGAATGTGATGTAGAAATGAGTATTATCCGTGTACTGAGTTTGATGCTTCAACTCAAACTTCAGTCAATTTTTGTTGCCAGATACATGTGGATATTTTTTTTTAAATCACAAAAATATACAATGTATAGGGAACTGTTGGCGCATTTCCTTATTTAATAATTGGTTGCTTCGTGACCATTCAAAGTTATGATGGAACAATCCCCTCCCAAGGTAGTTACAACCCATATTTGCAGTTCTGGTAGCAGAGTTCCTCTGCAGTCACATGATCACATTTTGGACTCTCAGCAATGGGTCCACATTTATGACTATTTTTAGAGTCCCACAGTCATGTGACTGCAATTTACAAGTTTTTGCTGAAAATCACCATTTATTTCCAGTTTCTGGCAAAAATGGCCATTGAGGCCAATGTGTTCATTTAATGATCACATCTTTTGCTTAACAACTATCATGTTTACTTGATGATTGCCATGTTTGGCTAATAACAGCCACAGAAAAGGTTGTAAAATTAAGTACAGTCACATGATGACCCACTTAATTACTGGAATGACTTATGTCCATTCTTTCAGGATCAATGTTAAAATTGTCCATGCCATCTTCCTTGGGTAGCCTCCTCCTGATGCACGTAGCTCCTGTTTGACACTTCTCTTCTTCTTCTGGGCTTCATTGTTAACTTGATGTTTTTCCATAATTCTTTATAACTTCTGGCAAGCCTCTCAACACTTTTGTAAATGCTGCAGACTTTCCATAACACCAAATTGATTTTCTAGGCAAAATACATTGCTGCTGCTCTGAGTCCACGTCAATTTGTGTCTTTTTCTCTGTCTTTTCAGAAGAAGAACGTTCAAACGCTCCACTTTCCTTACCTTGGCCTGACTGTGTTATTTTGGCTTTCATCTTTCTTGCATCCCAGCATACATCAGAACAGTTTTTCTGAATCTTTGATCCTTCTGTATCCAACACTTACCCACAATTTATGCATATCACAGCAGATTATCATTGGTATAACATGCTACTTCATATCTCTTCACTCTTGCATAAGTGTGTAAATTGTAAAACATTCTACATTTTTTTTTGGATCTGGCCCTTGATCAGCTATTATTCGCTTCCTGATCTACAATTGTGGCACTTTAAAAATTATATACACATGCATGCTGTAATTACTACAATTTGCATATTCTGATCACTCTACAATTGCCACAGGTCCACAAGATTGGATCCAGATTTTGGGCAAAGCCACACTTTCTGCTTGGCCCATTGCCAGCAGGAACCACGCACCATTTCCTGAGTGGAGAATTGGATGGTGTCATCTTCCTTCCACTTCTTATCCATTGTAAATGCTCCCAGCACCTGTGTTTTCCAGTGTTGATTCAAAGTTGTAGTTTTCTAACCTGATCTGTGTTTAAGCTCTTCGGAGCATTTCCAGCACTTTGCTTTGTTCTTGTAACATCCCAAGCTCTGATTGGCTACAGTGATTGCCACACCTGCCCACACTTAGTTGCTGCCTTGAGCAGCTCTTTCAACCTGGGCTACCAGGCTGCCTACTTGTCTGCTGGGCAGCACATTGTGTTTTTATTAAAATAATCTTCTGATTGCTCCAACAATATCCTCAATGAGTTTTCCATAATGCTAGAAGCTCATGTTCCACTTAGCTTTATATTTCTTGGTGGACACCTTTCTATTCCTATTTAGGTTAAGTGAGACATAGTCTCTTTGCTTTTCCATACCCTACCCACAATACTGCAAAGCTTCCATCTTCTCCATCCATCCATCCATCCATCCATCCATCCATCCATCCATCCATCCATCCATCCATCCATCCATCCATCCATC
>JANHFO010003347.1:488304-504361 GCA_032468095.1 Pareas carinatus
ATGGCATGATGAATGTGTTTTGTGACAGGATGTTTGTACTTTATGATTATGAATGTAACCTATGACTGCAATCATTGTTTGTCAATGATAGTCTTATGATTATAATCACAGTTTGTCAATTATAGCCTGAATGTAAGTATAGAGCAGTGATGGCGAATTCATGGCACATGTGCCACAGTGAGCACGCAGAGTCCTCTCTGTTGGCACGCGAGCCAAGTTGCCCCAGCATCGTCCCAGAGCTGAGCATGCTTAGAAAGAGTAGCGGCATCAGGCAATGACATCACAGGGCTCTGCACATACTCAGAAAGAGAGTAGCGGCACCAGCCAATGAGGTCATGAGCTGCGACTCATTAGCTGCAATTCGTCCGAGCACTCGATGCCTAAAAGGTTAGCCATTCCTGGTATAGAGCATGTACACCATGTGTGTCCAGACACGCTTGGTCAATAAATTCCGATTCTAAATTCTAATTCTTATAATGGCTTCGTATGGTCAGTAGGTCTTGTGATGGGATGGTCACATCAGGTGGGGCTCTTGTGGTGAATCAAGTGATGGGTCTTGTGATGGTGAGGTTGCATCAGGTGAGTGTCATTGGGAGGTGAAGTGCTGGTTTGGGGTGGGTCGTAGGTTGGTTGAAGGTCAATGCTGTCGTTGGTTGGTTGTGTGGTTGGTTGGAATTCTCAGGGGTTCATAGACTGGTTGTAGGTCAATGTGTCTGTTGATGGAATTGCTTGTGGACAAATTTTTTTAAGGCTTCCATAATCCTCTTCTCAGTCTCTACTTCTCTGGTCTAATTACAAGTATCCTCCCCGCTTTCTGCCCACATTTGCTTGCCCCAAACGTCTTAATGCAGGGTTTGCCCTGGGATCAAGTCACCAATGAGTATTGTTTATTTATTTAATATTGCTGCCCATCCTATATTGAATTATATATTGGGTAAGTGGGACTCCCTGCTAGGCTCCCAAGATGCTGGACCCCCAACCGAGGTTTTGGCCTGCCATACTGACCCGCAAGCAGTGCTTGAATTAACAGCATTTCCTGTGTTGTCAGAAGATTATTGCTTTCCAGCACAAAATAAAGCAGCCCTTTGCCTATCTCACTCACCCCAGAACAGCCTTATCATCTTCACCATTGTTATCAGCCATTATGCTGCCCAGGCAGGGGGCTGCCTGACTCCTTACTTCTCAAGGGGTCTCACCCAGTTGTTTCCTTTCAGATAGTGGTTGGAAATGTCACAAAAACGTGATGGAAATTTTTTTTGCTAGGCTGGGCTTCCTCTAAAGTCTGTGGCTGAGTGGCCAGGAGGTGGAGAAATGTCTGGATGACTGCATTTCACTCAGCTCGGAATGGTTTTGACCTGTGAGAAAGGCACAGGTCAAAAGACAGCAATGGGATGGGCTGTTTTCCGAGCTCAAACTCATTCTCTGCATGAAAAGCAGGTTTCATCCACATATGTGCATCATATGGCTAATGATCGATGCCTCTGTTTTTATTTTATTGCAGATCAGCTTTAATGCTTTTGCTGTAATGATTTATTGTGAGTTTTGAATAAGGATGTATTTGGCACTTGGCCCATTGCTCTGAGCCTTTGGATCAGAGGTATAAAAGGCCCAATAAACAAATGAAAACATTATATATCTGCACATTCAATTTGCAGATAGATTGCAATGAGAGCCATTTTCTTACGACAGCTTTCCCTGTTCTGGGAAACGTCGGAAGAGTGGACATCCGAGTTCCAAATCTCTCAATAAGGGCCAGGGTGACTGGGAAAATCGTGAAGTTAAAATCTGCACATCTGCACAGCACATGACTCAGGAAACACCTACTGCGTTGGGTTTCTTCAGGGCAAAAATAGGACATTAAGATATCCAGAAATCAAGAAGGGAAACCTGCCCTTGGTATATCTAAGGAGATATCTCCAAGTCTGTTCTCCATCTTTGGAGCTCTACTTGGCCATCATGCATGGGCAAACCAGTGTTCTCCAGATGTTTAAACTGCAGCCTCATGGTGAAGGGTTAACGGGAGTAGTAGTTCAGAAATGGCTGAATGTAATCAGGTTGCCTATTTCTTCACAACATTCTATTCATGGTGTGTAACAAAGAAAATAGGTTGGTTCATTCTGAAAAGACAGAATATACATTTGGTAGCAAGAATCTGTCCACCTGTATCTTGGGATGGGATTCATATATCCACAAGGCACTTTGAAAGCACACAGAGGAAACAATAATAACAAGTAGTTGGTTCATGAAGAGCAAGGATGGGTGGCCTAGTGCTCGGAATAAAGCTTATTCACACTGTATTACTCTTCAAGGTTCAGAATAGACTTTTACAGTACAGGTAGTACCGGACTTACGACAGTTTGCTTAGTGGCCGTTCAAATTTACAACGGCACTGAAAAAAGTGACTTATGACTATTTTTCACACTTATGACCATTGCAGAATCCCCATGTTCACGTGATTTACATCCAGATGCTTGACCACTGACTCACATTTATGACGGCTGCAGTGTTCAGCGGTCATGTGGTCACTTTTTGCAACCTTCTGACAAGAAAGCCAATAGGGAAACCAAATTCACTTAACAACCAATTTAACCACTGCAGGGATTCACTTAATAAATATGGCAAGAAAGGTCGCAAAATGAGGCAAAGCTCATTTAACACATTTCTCACCGAGCAACATAAATTTTGGGCTCAATTGTGGTGGTACGTTGAGGATTACGTGTAGCACATTAAGATACACATACTTCGGAACGTATGTGCAAATCTGCCTTCAAAACTATTATTATTGCCAGTCAATTACAATCTTGGTTTCTCATTACCAAGAAGGGAACACCTCCACTGCAAACTGCAAAGAATCTGCCTCTCTTCCTAATATGACTTTTGATTTCCTTTTTTATGTTCAGATGAGACAAAGTGGCAATTGGAGTTTTGTCCAACTAGCTTTCTTGTTGCGAAATGAGAGCTGCATGTGACCCTAAGAAAACTCAATGTGAATGATTGTTACATTGCTCTCTCCCTCGCTCTCTCCCTCCCTCTCTCCCTCCCTCCTCTCCATCCATCCATCCATCCATCCATCCATCCATCCATCCATCCAATTTGTATTTCATTGCAATCAGAGGACTTTCACTGGTAAAAACATAAGGCATGCAACATTTAAAACACAAATACACCACATAACTTCAGGTCACCAACACCCTCTCTCCCTCCTCCGCTTCCTCAATCTCAGTCTTCAAAGATGGCATAATAGAAAAAAATTCCAGAGGACTGGCTCTTCACAAAAACCAATGGTTCCAGCTTCTGAGGAGGTGATTTAGCCAATTCTACTGAAGAGATGTGGTCTTGAGTAAAGCTGGGTACCAAGCTGCAGGAATGAGCCGAATTTTTGGATATGAGCATATTTAAAGGATTCCCAATGCATGCATGTACAATAAGGGCAGGGCTTTGGTTCTGAACTGAACCCACCATCTTGTAGGCATTGATTATCTCAGAAGATGGTTATTTTCCTATAAATCAAAATAAATTTTCAAAGCTACTACAATACTACTTATTTTAAGAGGATAACAGTTCAGATTTTAAAAAAACTAAACTGTAATCAGTGGATATTTGAGGAGGACCAGGGCAAACAGGTCAGTCTCTATTTAGAAATATAAATAAATAGTGTTCTGACTCAGAAATAGGATGACCTTTAATTCACCAGGGCTTGCTCTTGCTGACCTCAAATGGTCATATCAACACAAAGGGATTTTAAAGGGGCAAAACAGCCAGAGTAGATATTTATGAGCAAATTCATGTTGGAGGATTGAATTAAACCTGGCAATACATTTCCCTCTCCAGAAAATATGTCCTCTTAAAGTATTAGAATAGCTCATAAAAACCAGAAGGACTCCATTTTTTTTCTTAACTTGGCCATTTTGGTCTCTTGAGTAGTCAATAGCAGATTTACTCTTTTTGCTTTCTAAGACCTTTATAGTCCTTTCTTTAGATTAATCCTTTCCCTTACTCTCAACTGAGGACAGCACTTCATAAAAACGAGAGAGAGAGAGAGAGAGAGAGAGAGAGAGAGAGAGAGAGAGAGAGAGAGAATTGCTATACATGAATATGGACATAATTGCAAAGTGTGTAATTTCTTCAGAAGATCTTAAATGGAGTTATTTTCCTTCCAGGGTATCCACAAACTTTGCGTGATATGATTCTTTTGATCTGAAACACAGACTTGCATCATCAGTTGATAGAGTCTGAAACAACAGGAAATTGGGACAACTTCACTTTTCAGGGTTTCCTACATTACTGCATTCTACAGCCAGGTGGAACTTCTATTAGCCCCTCTTTACAGGATGCAAGGACTCTGGGTCTTTTCCTCTCAAACTATCACACGAATTGCATCAGCTCTGCTGCACCAATCAGCTTTCTCTTGGGCCAGAAAAGGAAGTTCCTCACGCTATACAAACACCTTAAAGATGAGATGAGAAGGGGGTCCTTGGGACAAGAATAACTCTGACTCAGTGGAAAGGAAGTGGTGGAAGCTGACTTGACTGAACCCACAAGAAACAAAACAATGGAAGGACAATCTGCCCATTGTCTTTAAAGATTATATCTAAATACTGAAAAAATATACGCTATGTATTTGTGTGAGCGTGTGTGTGTGTGTGTGTTTCAGTCATTCTGGCTATCTTTTGAACTACCAGAGATAATAGCCATTAAATTATTCTGTGCTTTTCTTTTGGACCACAGGTTCATCCAACGCAACTTCTTAGTAACTCTGGGTTGTTTAGTAAAAGTAATGGAAAAGGCCTTCTTTGATCAAAAGGTGACCAAGAACAGCATGGTCTTTCTGTAGGAGAGAAGAGAGGAATAACTTGTGTGTGGCTCCTTTTCTGTTAGTCACATTATGTTCTGTGTGGGAGACAGGAAATGCAAACTTACAGCTGCCCTTTGTCCTCTGGCCAGCTTGTTCTCTTTCAGCTGCTCATTCCCAATACCACTACTGTACATCCAGTGAGGACCCACTTAGTGCCTGCATTCTAGATGAGCTGTTTTGGCCATCTCATCATGGTTACAGGAGTGTCACGAGATTGAAGATATTGAAATATCAGCTCAGAGAAGCTAAGCTTTCCTATATGCAGTAAGATTTGATACAAAAGTATTTACGAAATTCCAGATGAATTTTCGTTTCTTGTAGCACCAAATTATTCTATAAGCTATCCCTGACTAGAACCACTTGTTTTGATTCTTCTAGCCTTTTCTTTTAAATGCCTGGTTTTGAAGTTGGTTCCTTACAACAAAAATAACAATTGTTCAACTTCTGGCAATGCAACGCCATTCCTCCCTTTCAGCTTGACCTTTATTTCCAGTGACTATTCTCCAGTGGACAAAAACAGTGTGCCTTTGGTTAATGCTCTTCTCCTACCAATTCATGGACTCCACACAGCTGCTTTCGGGTTTCTTCTTTCTTTGGTCCAGCCTCTGTCATCATCATAAGGAACGCTGCATAGTTAAGGTTTTCAGAAAACTACAAGATTGTCTGCTTCCAGTCTTTATCTCTCTCAGGTCAGCTTTGCCTGATCTGTCTGAGATCTATCTGTTAAATTGGCTGAGTATAGCTTCTCAGCTCCTGTCTTAACTACACACACACACAAACACACACCTCTTCAATAACAAGCCTCTAAGTTCAATATTTCACTCTTTTTTGGAACACCTTCTGAGCATTGAGATGCTTACTTTCTATGAGATTTGTAATTTCAACTTTTCCACTTTTCTTCTATTTTTTCCTTTCCTCTTTTTCTTTCATCTCCTCTCCTCTCCACTCCTCTCCTCTCCTTTCCTCTCTTCTCTTTTCTTGCCACCCAACTCCAATGGACTCTGGGCAGTGCATGAAACTCTTTTGGCTAAGACTTTAAGGGAACTACTTCTCAAGTCTTAACTTTAACTTTATTTTAATTCCAAATGTGTACTTAAAGGCTGATACATTTACTATTGCATAGGTTCTTGTTGATCAAAGTCGACTTCATTGAAACCATGGAAAATTCAGTAATAATAAATGTGTACACCTTCAAAGGAATTCCAAGACTTGCTGCTCTGTTTCTGGCAAAGAAACAAAATGTGGATTTAGAAATAGTCTAGTTCTATGAAGATTAAGCATGTCTTCTTTCCAAAACCTTGAGCAGAATCTATGGCAAAATGTAGGCCATTTCCATGTTTGTACTTTAGGCTATCTCCCTGCCGTTGTGGATATGATATAGAGCTTGTTTTCATTAAGGTCTCTATGACCAGAACAAGAGGAATGACAGTAGTTACAGTATGGATCTAGAACTTGAGCATTACTGCTTAACCTTCACAGATACTGATTTGTTGCCCCTTTTTATTACTTACATTTCTCTCTTCATTTTCTGCAAAGGTCAAGATAGTGCACATGATTCTTCCTCTCCATGTTATCCTCAAAGCATCTATCAGAGAAAGATAAGACTGAGGACTTCGTAACTGAGTCTTTCTCATCCCACTATGCTGCCCTTATCCTTCCGTGACATTCATTATCAAAAAGTTAAAGGAAGAACAAAAAAAAAATTCCTACATTTTTGTATGAAATAAATGATTCCTCTGTTTCATAACGGTCATTTTAGCAGCTGAAATTACTCTTTTGATCTGTGTTAATTAGGATATCATTTTTTTAATCTAATATGCCAATTAATATACTAGATGGCAAATGCATGACAAAATTAAATCAATTTCTTGCAGTTTAATGTTTCAGAAGACTAATAGTTAAGAAATGATAAACTGGCAAGAAACCCAGAGACCCTAAAAAATATTGAGAATGTACTATCTCTCCATAAAGAATGTGCGAACACTTAATTCTACTTCCCAGCTTTCTGAGGCTCTAACATTACTACGTCTACTACTGCGCAGTATCACATAAAACTTACACATGAGTTGGCTTAAGAAAAGTTGGGTCTTAATGGATCTTCAGTATAACTATTGTTGATTCTATTTTGTTTTAATGACATTGAGAGATGATACCACCTTGCAAAATGTTTCCACTCCATTCTCTATTATGGAAAATGGAGACAACACAATATTTGGGGCAAAAGCAAAATATTTCAGAGCATCTCACAGATTTTTGCTTTGAAATAATGAACAATGTTCATTGTTGCACAATGGCATTTAATGACCACTAGATGTCAGCCAAAGTCCACATTGAGCAATGAAAAGGCTGAAAATTCATTAAAAAAAGAGGAATCTCATCAAATACAGTTTGTCTTTAAAAAGTTCACCTTAGAAGAATCACCTGGGTGTGAGTTGGGTGGCAATATAAATTTGTTAAATAAATAAAACTTGGCTAATAGTTTGAAATTGTACCGTGTTTCCCCGAAAATAAGACATCCTCTGAAAATAAGACCTACCTACATTTTTGCCTCTTGCAGGAATATAAAGCATCCCCCGAAAATAAGACCTCCCCGAAAATATCACGGTAGATCACCCACCCCCATCCCCTGCAGCCCTGACTTCCGTAGAGAGATCGGCTGGCTGAAACCTCCAGGATTCCGAAATCGCGCTCTTTTCAATCAGCTGTAAAGCGCTTTGGCAACGCTTGCGCGGAGAATTTGGAGCCCTGGAAGCAGCTCAGCCACGCCTGCCTTGCTGTTCTCCTGTCTGGAAGGTATTCTGCCTGAGGTAAGGAGCGCCCGGGGATAGCAGGAACGGGGGAACCGGGTGTTTTTCAGGGGTGGGGGTGGGCGATCTACCGTGTTTCCCGGGAAATAAGGCATCCCCCGAAAATAAGACCTAGGGCTCCTTTGGGAGCAAAAATTAATATAAGACAGTGTCTTATTTTCGGGGAAACATGATAGTACCTGCATATCTTCTCAGTAATGAGTTGGGAATATCATTTAAAATCATCCTTAGGTCTGAATTATATGTAATTCATACAATAGTAAAGAAAACAACCAAATAATTTCAAATCATGCTTTGGGGGCATCAGACTTAATCAGTTTAATATTTTCCTCTTAAAAGAGTCCTGTTTGGCTGTAAAACAGAGAATGGGACTTAATGAGTGGTGTGGAATGTAGTTCTTGTTTTGAACATAATGATCTAAGAAGGAAAACGTATGCGTGAACAGCTTTTGTTGTTCTGTAACCTGATGTTACAGGTGTCTTTATGATGGGAAATTCCAATTAAGAAGCAGCTGCTCCTATTCAAATTTTGGCTCTTGATATGATCAGTTGTACTCAGAGATAATCTTTTATTTCTGACATGATTCAGATAAAATTGTCTCAATCTCACCATATTCCTTACTTTCCAATCCCATTCATTGCACCCCCAATTTTAAGGAAGTAGTCATAATTACCTAGACTATAATCTTCTCCGATATCTAGCTTGGAAAACTATGGCTGGAATGCTGCTTCCAAATCAGAATCTCAACAGAGCATATTCTGGTATCAACTGAAAGAAAGAGAGAGCATGCTGACCTTACAATTCTCTGTGTTAAATAGCTGCCAATGTGCAAAAGTTATTTATTTATTTTATTAATTATATTTATATCTTGCCCTTCTTCCAAAGGACTCAGGGCAGCTTACAAGCAATTAAAACATGGAATACATGTACATTAAATTAAATTTAAAAGAATTAAATAGGCCTGAGATTTAACATTAAAAAGGGAAGCGACAAAAATTATTTCCCAAATTTAAAATTTAAAATTTAAAAGCAGGAGGGTATGGCGCGGCTATCATAAATTCGCTTGATGAAATAAATGGGTCTTCAGGTTGCAGCGAAAGATCCAAAGGTCAGTGATCGATCGTATAGCAGGGGGAAGATCATTCCAGAGGGTGGGTGCTGCCACAGAGAAGGCTCTCCCCCTGGGGTTTGCCAGCCGACATTGTTTGACTGGCGGCACCCTGAGGAGACCCACTCTGTGGGAGCGTACAGGACAAAGGGAGGTGTCCATGGGTAGAATGCGGTCCTGCAGGTAGCTGGGCCCTATACCATGGAGTGCTTTAAAGGTAGTTACCAACACCTTGAAGTGCACCCGCGAGACCACCAATGCAGCTCGCGTAGGAGAGGGGTTATGTGGGTATGCCCACTCACCCCCAAAATCCACTGCGCGGCCGCATTTTGAACTAGCTGTAGTGTCCGGGTGCACTTCAAGGGGAGCCCCATATAGAGTGCGTTGTAATAGTCCAGACGACTATTTTTTTCTGGCGACGGCTGCTACATGGTGTTCCATGGACAGCCGCACATCCAGGAGGACCCCCAAGTTGCGGGCCCTTTCCGTGGGGGCCAGTGTTTCACCCCCAATGGCCATTGATGGTTTGAGCTGGCCATATCGGGACGCCAGTAACCATAGCCATTCAGCTAATTGAAGTTAGCCCTTGGTATTTTCCCTTGCTGTTGAAAGCATAAGATTAAAAGGTAAACGTAAAGATTCCGCACACACATGCATGCTAATTCAGCTGACTCTAGGGGTGGTGCTCATCTCTGTTTCAAAGCCGAAGAGCCAGAGCTGTTCAAAGATGTCCCCATGGTCATGGGACCCACATGACTAGACATGAAAGGAGTGCTGTTTCCTTCCCACCAAAGTGGTCCCTATTTTTTACTTTCATTTTTACCTGCTTTCAAACTGTTAGGTTGGCAGAAACTGGGACAAGTAATGGGAACTCACTCCATTACATGGCACTAGGGATTCGAACTGCCAACCTTCCGATTGACAAGTTGTCTTATCCGCTGAGCCACTGCGCCCCTTAAGCATAAGATTAAGCTGATACAAAACTGGCAATCTGAACCATCCTGAATTTAAGAAATTTTGTCTTAAAAAAATAAACAAAAATATTACAATAAGGAACAGATGGGCAGTGAAGGTTTATCCTTTTATTTTCTTTTAGCCTAAAGTATATAACTGAAATTTTTATTCTTTTTTGAAATATTGCTTTTGCCACCAATTTCTCCACTACTATACAAACCATTAGGCTTTATTACAATGAAACCAATTGTGGTATCTTGGTTTTCAGAAATCCTGGAGAAAACCTACAAAGTGTTCACATAGAAGAGACTGCATTGTTAACAGCTTTACAAAGGATGTTTGCAAATGTCTTTAATATCTTATACAATGATTATTGGGCCTTTTATTTGTCAATACTCTTCAGCAGGCAATCAGTGGCCATGTGCTTAATTACTTTGTAAAACAGTTATATTTTAAATTTGCAAGAGCAAAAAAATACTTTCTTTAAAACCGAGACCAGCAGCAGCTGGAACAAAAATGAAATTTATGTGCAAATTTGATTACCCCTCCTATAAATACATACTTATTTCCCTTACATAATGCATACTTATTTCCACACAATGCTGAAATGCATATAAATTGATCACTATGTAAAAACCACAGAATGGTTGTGAATCAGTCACCTAAAAATTAAAACAGCCAAGTATATCTTTCTTCAAAGAGGTTGAGAAATACAGAGTTTAGTTAAAAGGATGAAAAGAACTATTTTAGATGGAATGGTGTTCACACGGTCTGATTTAAAAAGAAACCAAGATGGTGGACATGTCTGTGGAATCAAAGCTCTGGCCTTTTAATGTTTGAACATGTTGGTTTGTTTTTTGTTTACTTACATAAATCAGGTGGTATCCTGCTGCACCGGTTGTAGGGGTTGGGAGTGGGAAGCATCGTTTTACGGTGGTTCTCCTCCTTCATCTTCAACCGGTCACAGACGGTGCTGGCAGGAGGACAGAGATCAACCCCGAGGGTTGGTCCTCTCACCCCTCCTGTTCAACATCTCTGTAAAGCCGCTGGATGAGATTATCCGTGGTTTTGGGGTGGAGTACCATCTGTACGATGATGATATGCAGCTATACATCTCCACCCCAGACTACCCCAATGATGCCATGGAAGTAATGTCCCAGTGTCTGGAAGCTGTGCTGGATGGGTAGAAACAGGCTCAGGCTCAACCCCTCCAAGACCGAGTGGCTGTGGCTTCCAACGTCCCAATGTAGCCAGTTGACGCCATCTCTGGCTAACTGGGGGGCGAGTCATTGCCCCCCACGGAAAGGGTCCACAACATGGGAGTCCTCCTGGATGCACGGCTGTCACTGGAAGATCAAATGACGGCTGTGGCCAGGAGGGCTTTTTATCAGGTTCGACTGGTTCACCAGTTGTGCCCCTTTCTAGATCAGGACACCCTTCGCACAGTCACTCAGGCACTTGTCATCTCCCGGCTGGATTATTGCAATGCTCTACATGGGGCTCCCCTTGAACCGCATCCGGAGACTGCAATTAGTTCAGAATGCAGCTGCATGGGTGATTATGGGGGTCAGGGAATGTTCCCATGTGACCCCCCCTCCTGCATGAGCTGCACTGGCTTCCTATGGCCTTCTGGGTGCATTTCAAGGTGCTAGTTATCTTCTTTAAAGCTCCATGGCATAGGGCCCAGGTATCTGCAGGAGCACCTGCTGCCGACAATTACCTCTCACAGACCAGTCTGATCCCACAGAGTGGGTCTTGTCTGAGTACCGTCAGCCAGACAATGCCGGCTGGCAGCCCCCAGGGGTAGAGCCTTCTTTGTGGCAGCGGCAACCCTATGGAATGAGCTCCCTCTGGAGATTTATGCGATTGCTGATCTCCGGGCCTTCCGCCACGCCCTCAAGACCCATCTTTTCAGCCAGGCCAGGCTGTCTTGATCCCCAGCGTTTTTAGAAGTGTTGGTTCCTCAGGGAGAGGGGATATTAGTGCGGGTTTTAGTGGGTCTCAGTGGGTTTTAAATTTTAATGCTTTTAATTGACGAATTAGCAGCATAAATTTAATACATTTTAATGCATGCTAATATTGTACAATATGGGTTTTTAGATGGCTGTGCACCTGAGCCCTTCGGGAGAAGGGTGACATATAAATTTAAAAATAAATAAATAAATAAATAAAAAGTGGAGTTTTGCTCACATTGTGGCTAATTCCTGACCTTTTCTTGACTATACACTGCATATACTCCTAATTATATTAGAAGACTTTTGTCAGAAGAGACCAGAAACCCAATAAAATGGGTAAGGCTATTGCTTGGCTTTGGAGTCATAAAATAAAGTCTAAGTCAGGTTTCCACACCTTGTCAAAGCTTTTTACTTAGAGCAGCTTTTTGACTGGTGTCAAACTAAGCTACTTTGTCAGTACCAGAAAGTTCCAGGTTTGGGAGATTTTTTGAGAAAAAGTCATAGAAATAGAGCTGGAAGAGCTCCTGGAAGTCTTCTAGTCCAACCTCAGGATTTCCTACACCATTTCAGACATGTGACTGCCTAGTCTCTTCTTAAAAATCTGCAGTTATGAAGCACTCACAACTTCTGAAATGTCTTCCATAGTGCTAAGAAAACAGCTAGTCACAGTAGCATATTTTAAGGAACTCTTTCTCTTCCTTTACCTCTGGAATATAATCCTAAAAAAAAAGTATGCTACACACTAGATTTTAACAAATCCCTCATTTTTTTAAACAGCTGCTCTCACCTTACCAGAATACACTTGGTCTCAAATGCCTAGTAGTTTTTTTTCCTGTTAAGGATGCAGTAACCATATGTCCTTTATTATAAAGGACACACCTTTACAGTATATTGGAAAGCTTTCTTTTGGATTTATTTATTTCATGAGTTCTTGCAATTTCCTTTTTAAAGCAAAGTTATAAACATGAAGTTAAAAAAAATCCTTATGAAGCTCTTTCAGAGTTGCTCCCTTTTCAGGTTTGTCTTTTATGTTTTTTTCCCCAAGAAAATACAGTCACTGTAGTTGAGGCATTTTCTAGCATTTGTACTGAGCGAATACATGTCAGAAAAAAAATTCTTATCTTTGAGACTGGCCTCAGGATACTTTTGAATGTAAGGTCTCCCCATAGATTCTTAACTCAATCCTCTTTGAGTCAGCTGATGGAATTAGAATTCCAAATATTAAATATAGCATCAACTGTTACTTAGAGATCCAAGAATCACAGTGTTGATCACACTTCCTGCCCATCTTATTGAGGAATAACAAAACCTGTTAACGAGCAGAAGAATTTGATATGATATTCAAGTAGTGCCGTCTTCTGGCGCTTCTACGGTATTATAACTAGCTGCATCTCTCCCCAAATGTGGCTGGAATGTGACACTCTAGAGACCAGCCTGTATTTTTCTGAAACTGTTATCAATTAGCATTCTTGCTTCTTGTGTTATGGGGTTATTGAATTGCTGTTTTTCTTCACTTATTTGAGCATCTGGGAAATCACCATGACAACGACACATGCCAGGTGTCTATTTCGAAAGCGCTCCATTCCTTCAGCTTTCCTCACTGAAATTCATTACCTTAATTGCCAAGCTAATACTGAAGCAAAACTAGGCTGAGCAGAAAGATTAAAAAGGCATCCTTCTTGATTAAAATCTTCATAAACTGGAATTGGTGTAATCTGTAAACTGCATCAGGTATATAAATTAGCTTAAGAATGGAAGATGCCTATTAATACGAGTAAGATAAAGTACAGCAGTTCAGCATTACAACTCTTGCTAAATAAAGTGAGAATCAAATAAGCAGTACTGTATTGTTTTTTTTTAAAGTGTTAGAAATCTCACTTGAGGGTGTGATGAAGTGTTTTTTTTAAAAAGGAATGCTTGAAGAGAACAAAATTCAATATAGAGGTAACCTCCCCAAGACACAAGCAGTTCTATAGGAAAGGATTTGAAATGTACAAGATCAGTATGGATGATCTAAAGAAATTGCTGCAAACTGGGCTAAAGGTCACACTTGACTTCAGCAATCAGAATTGCCTCTTCATCCATGTGCTGCAAACTGCTACAGCATAATTACACAGCTAAGTGAAGTAAGCAAGATGTGATTGTGAATTCACCCATGCCCTTTAAGAAGAATGTAATGTAATTCCTTTTTTTATTTAGAATTTATTGGCCAAGTGTGTCTGGACACAAGGAATTTGTCTCCGGTGTACATGCTCTCAATGCACATAAACTAAAACCTAAGTCACCTCTGTTGCTTGCTTTATTTATTTTTGCTTGCTTGTTTGTTTCTTGGATCAAGACATTTAAAACACTATGTAACAGCATGCTTTTTATAACAAAAAAAGGCAAAGGAGTCGCTTTGGATTTTATTCTGCTAGTTGTTGCTGAATATAGGTGGCAGTGTTCATCTCTGTTTCAAGGCCATTTGAGCTAAGCCCTGTTCAAAGGCATTTCCCTGGTCATGTAAGACCTGAAAAAATGCCCTCTACCATTTATTTTGCATATGTAGTAACATTGCCCCCAAATGATCACCCAGTATTTGATCACTTCACCCATTGTGGCTCATGGCAATATGGTAGATTGTGCTTTTCACTGGTGGTAACATGGCTGTTGAAGAGATTGTCTGCTATTATCTAAAATGCTGCTTCCAAATAATGCTTTTGGAAAATAGGCAAGGGCATTAGAAAAAGACTAAAGAAGATGGCTATTTAAAGTAGTGAACATGCTTATCTGTAGTTTAAATGATTAAGCAGGAATCTTAAGGCCAAACCATAACAAATGTAGGGCATTATCAGACATAGCGTCAAATCCAATTTGAACTCATCACCCATCAAGAGCCTTCCTAAGTAACTTTCACCAGGTTCCAGCTTTCTCCTGCTACGATAGTGAGACTTACTTGTCTTAAATCTTACCGTTGTCGCAGGAGGAAGACATTTGCTGGCACTATAACTTAACTCTAGAAGTTTGATTAGCTCACCATATAAGTAAATAATAGTTTCTTAAATTATGTTTAAGAATATTTTGGTCTATTCTTTCCCCATCTGAGTATTGTCTTAGTATTCTCAGCAATGATCATCTCAGCTGGAGAATTATGGAAGATAGCAATAACAATAATGCTTAGATTTATATACTACTTCACAGAGCTTTACAGCCCTCTCTAAGCAGTTTACAGTCAGCATATTTACTCCAACAATCTGGGTCCTCATTTTACTGATCTCAGAAGGCTGGAAGGCTGAGTTAACCTGGAGCTGGTAACAATGAACTGCTGGCAGCTGGCAGAATTAGCCTGCAGTACTGTATTCTAAGTACTGTGTCTTCACAGCTCTTTATGATCTGCATATCTGAGTAGCACCAAAGTATAGATAATCCTTTCAATGTATTAAGCACACTCTGAGGTAGACTCATTTAATACAGCAATGAGTGCTTGGTAGAGGACAAAGTTCTATCCTAATATTTAACACAGCATTGTAATGCAAACATGAGAGAGATTTCTAGGTTATGGATTTGACTCCAGTTGGAGAAACAGTGCTTAGAATGGATCATGAGGAATGTGTAGCAGGCTGGGTAAAGTTTGAGAGAATCACAGTTCAATGTAAGAGAAAATAAGTGTATTAACTTCCCAATCCAACATTGGAAGATTAAGTTCAAGGACACCGATTGTGCTCAATCTAAACCTTCCAGGAATGATGGGGTGGGGAGAATGCTCACAAGCCAATGACCCTAGCTGGTCCCAACTCACAGTGGGGAACATTTGTAATACTCCTGTGGTTATAAAAGCAGGTGCTGCCAAGTGTCCAAATTTTTGTCACATGTGTATGGGAGTGCTAAAACAGTTAGAACTTCTGGAAGAAATCATAGGTCCCTTCATTCAATTCTGTCATATAAAACTGAAAGAATGGTCACAAGTCAAGGAGTACCTATATTTACAAATTTTCCAAAAGCTTACAACACAAGCACAACTCCTGAGGAAGTGAATGTTGTAGTCTGGGACTTCATTTGGAAGAGAAACCCAGTTTAACTGGGGAAAAAGTACTTTCTGTATGAAAGTTGTTTCCCCCTTACTTCAATGGACTATATATATTTTTAAAGATTTAACCAGACACAGCCCAAATAGTACCTTTCTTTCTACCATGAGATCTGTTTCATCAATGGTGCTGACTGAGCAAAAGTATCATTTTTTTCCTGCTTCCTGCCCCAATAGCATCTTTAGATTCTGATCCCAAGAGAGCATAATTGTTTTAACATAAATACCTCAAATAAAACCATATATTCCATTTTCCTTGTATAAGATCTAAACAGATGTATGGAGATTGTTTCAGCATTTTAGTCATCTGAAGTT
>JANHFO010003347.1:504461-523902 GCA_032468095.1 Pareas carinatus
ATTACAGGAAGTCCTTGACTTACAACAGTTTGTTTAGTGACCGTTCAAAGTTACAACGGCACTAAATAAAAGTGACTTATATCTGTTTTTCACACTTATAACCGTTGCAGCATCCCTATGGGTCATGTGATCAAAATTCAAACTCTTGGTAATTGCCTCACCTTTTGCAACCTTTTGACAAGCAAAGTCAATGTGGAAGTCAGATTTACTTAACAATCGTGTCACTAATTTAACAACTGCAGTGATTCACTTAACAACCGTGGCAAGAAAGTCATAAAATGTGACAAAATTCACTTAACAAAGGCCTGACTTAGCAACAGAAATGTTCGGCTCATTTGTGATCTTAAGTTGAGGACTACCTATATATGCTCTGAAGTGGAAAGGCTTAGTACCACCTACTTCTGAGGAGTGGTTGGTCAAGACAATGGAACTTATGGGGATGGCTAAATTAACTGCTTTGATTAGAGAGAGAAAATTGTGCCTGCCTTTAAAGACTAAATAGAAAAATAGGGGATCATAGAAAAAAGTGAAGGTTTTTTGTAACCACAGAGTAAGAAAGATAACTTTGCAATTGCGCTTCTGTTTGCTGCAAAAGAAATTGGAAGCTTCTTCTACTTTTTCTTTTTGATTCTTTTCTTCCTTCCTTCCGCTCTTTATTGACCTGTGTTAGTTTTTATGTGTTTTGTAAAACTTTAATTAAAAAAAACATATTAAAAAAGAGCGAAAGCTCAGAAGAATACGCCACCCACCCAACCCAGATACTATGGCACAACTCTCCCTGCCACTCGGTAACAATTTTTATATGACAGGTTCCATGAGATCACCCAATTTATCCTTCCCAGCTCTCCACAAATTTTAGAGTCATCTTTATAGGTTCCTGTTTTACAGCAGCATTTTCCTCTTTTCCTGACTCAAGTTTGTCATTGACAACATCCAGCATGCTTCATGAACAATGTGCTTGATGAGACAGAACAAAAAGCACATCAGGTCTTGTGTAAGTGCCTTCTATACAAAATCTTAATATGTTTTTTTGAAAAAGCGTTGGGCCTGTGATTAAAAACAGGATACTCTTAAAGAGCGCCAGCCCTGTCCGGCATCAAAGGTCAGTTTAGAAAGCTGGATTCGGCCAACAAAGTTTTGCTGATCCATTCCCAAAAAATGTAATATATACTTCTGCCGCTTTTGCTGCAAGATATCTTATGTGGTGTTATTTTTTTATTGTTTTTATTATTGGAGTGGAAAGGTGGAAGGCATTTTGCCTGCTCCACATAAGTTGCTTCTCATTGCTGTTGGTAGCAACCTCTGTCGCCTGCAGTAACATGCCTTTGCAACATAGGATGAGAAGCAAAATGTTGTCAAGGAAAAAACAAAGTTGCCTTTTGTGAAACAGCACCTTTGGGACAACCATGATCGAGATGGCTGAGAATCCCCATAGACTCTTTGCAACACTCAGCGAAGATGGAGCGGAATCACTGCTTGGATCCATCCAGTGTCCTCCTACGACCATATTTGTCGCTTGTAGCTAGACTCAGGTTCATAGTGGTGAGGGAGGAACATGGACACAGCATGGCTGCCTCCTTGCAATCCCTCTTTCCTCATGGACGTGAGATCAGCCTGGCCCAATACTCTTCCTCCAGATCTGTGAGTCAGTCTGTTTTCAGACATGGCTGCACAACCTGTTTATCTGGTCATTTGTCAGCACCAGCTGAGGCAAACCAAACCAAGGAGAGCATTTGATAGGTGACACCAGCAAGGGACAATCAGAGGGAAGGGAATTGCAGCGAGGGGAATCCACCCATCACTTTCTTCAGCTTATGAAGAACCTTATGAAAACTTGTAAGGACAACAAGACTATCTGGCCTCACTACTAAGGCAGGGGAGAGTTCAGATCTCAGGACAGAACAATTTATGGTGGCATTTTTTTCTACAGGCTCAAGGAACAGCTGATTGCAATTAAATATGGCCAGGTTGCTGGGCCCTGTGTGAGAATCATAGAGCTGCTCTGATAGCTATTTCTAGATTGGAATTTTTTTTGCCAACTGCTGTGGCCCTTATATTCAAAATCAGAAGATTGGGAGAAAGTCTTAGATATTCTCACCTATTTCCCTGTGTTTGAAAAAAATATTGTAAGCGCGTCAAGGATTTCACTCAGCAGTCAGGGTATAAACTAATACATTGTTCTGATTCTAAAGAGAGGAGTTAGAATGCAGAAGAACGGCCTTTTTTAAAACAAGAAATTAAAAACAATTTGCAAGATCGGCTTCTACCCGGATACACTTTGTGTAGCAGCAGGTTTCATTAACCGCAACTATTCAGGGAAAAGATACGTGCTTCTTCAACCTGAGAGGAAACACAGAAAGTGGCTCAAGCCTGCAGTCTAAATCTTACCAGCTGAATTTCAGGTGTTGGAATAAAGTGTAGGCCCCTCATTTAGAATTTGAACCAGTGTCTGTTTTGAGTCGAAATCCTTGGTGTGATGGAATGTGCACCTGCAACAGTAGAAGGGGGAATATTTTACCAATCAAAATGTTCCCAGAAAAAGGATCAGATTACGAGACTGTTCAGTCCCAAGCTGGAGAAGGGGAGAGGTTCAGGATAGCCATACCCTAGAATCCCTGAGGATATATTCAGCGGGTTAGAAAATTACGGCTTTAGTTTGTCAACATTTTGTCTGTTGGACAAGCAAATAAAGAATTGAAGTCGATTGGATCTTACGGTCTTGTTTCTGGGTTTGGGCCTAATATTGATGATATTCATTTCTTCATCTCCCCAGTTTTACTAGAAATTCATAGCAAGGATGACTTCTACCAGCTTCAGAGTAGCTGAACCACTACAGTAACCACATTCACTCTCGGTAGTGAGGAATGACAGCATGGGGAATGTAGTACCTTTTCTGCTCGGTACATCACAAGGCCTCAACAGCATGAAATCGACAGGATTAGTGAAAGGAAAGCCTTCAAACTCCCACATGTGCACCATGAGAGTGGGGTCTAGATGGATATAAAATGTCTATGTGTGTGTCATAGGAGCCAGGATTAGATATCTTTTCCATCTTGAGTTGAGACTCTCTTTCTTTCCCCCACTTCAAAAGTCCAGATTAAAAATATAATAATAAAGCTCTGTCTATACATACTTGTGCATGACATCATGATGCACACATGTAAAGGGCAAATCACAGGGCATATTTCATCATTTGTCCATTTTTGTAGTCTGTAGGCCCCCATGGAATATATTTATTTATTAATCATATTTATATTGCCTTCAACTCACAAAACAGGACTCTGGGTGCCCCCCAAAATGAATCATGATCCCAAGCTGTAAAAGTAAATAGAAATGCATTATTTTCCCATTTTAGTATTTTCAAATGCTAGTACACAATCTGTGCGTGTGACTTTTATGGTAAAACGACACACAAATTGCATTACCTCCAAGACTGAGGGATGTGCCTGCTGAAGTATGATTTTGAGAATCGCTATTTCTAGACTTCTATTCTCTGGCATCTAAAATAGGAACATGACTACCTTGAAGACTACCCTGAGTCCTAGGAGAGGGGTGGTATACAAATATAGCAAATAAATAAAATAAATAAACAGGATTGGGCTGCATCTCTGTATCAATTCTAGTTTCCCAGTGTGTGAACTCTGTCATTTCTTTGTAATATTAAAAAATTAGGTGTTGACATTCTGTAATTAAGCAGAACGAATGAATTTAGGACTACGCTCTCTTCAATTTAGAAGAACTACATCAGTTTAATTTATCTGATGAAGTCACTAGACGGGAGTAAGAGTTAAGCATTGTTTTAGCATGCACGCATAGTTAGTGCTGCTCAGATGGAATGTAGTAGATGTGTATCACCAGGAGAAAGGAGGTGAATTCCAGAGGAATCAAGAGGCAACTCAATCCAGATATTATGAGTAAGAGAAAGAGGGTAAAAACAGCCTCTCTCAAATAGTTCAAAGAGCATATTGTAGGTGCAGATAGCATAGTGCTTAGTATGGTACGATTTTGTGAAAACAATAAAGGATTGTTTGTTTGGAAGAATCACGTTATTTTTGGTTTGGAACCTGAAAGCTGCAAATTTATGTTATTTGAGAGGATGGGGGTAATTTTCAAAGGATGGTAATCCCTGAAACTGAAGATGAGGATAATCCCATCGTTTTATATATTTCTGCAAATGCAATAACAAGCTGGGCCATTAGTGATTGGAAGTAAACCCTGAAGTGAAATTAACCGCAGAAAAGACAATGCTCTACCACTAGGTGGTGTACAAGGCCAGCAGCAAATCAACTTGCTATAGACCAGCAAAATGAAGATTTTTTTGTTCACTTTCTCACCTAGTGGAACTTTCCAGTTTAAAGAATTGACCTTTCCTCATGGACAAAGGATAATGGAAAACCATCTCCACAGGCAGCTGATGGGAATCCACAAACCATATAACTTGTGTTTTCAGTTTTCAAAATTTCAATTTCTAGTTGAATATACTCTACATGTTTATAGTTCCTGTATATCTTAATGGTGGTGTTCCACTGAGAGAAGAGTTTCTGCCCAAACTGCCCAAATGCAGTTTCTGCATTTTCAGTTCTAATTTACCTTTTGAATCTTTGGCCAAGACAGAGGATATCTTGGAGCAGATTTTGGACTAGCACAAAGGGTTATGGAGGGCAGAAGGAGGAAGTCCTTTTGCATAACCTACCATAGCAGGGTGGGAAAAATACAGATGTACTATGGAAGTGAGGAAAGAGATATGGAAAATTCCAACACTTTTGCTATCTAGCTACCATCTAGATTCTTGCAGAGCAAATATGGTTGTTCTAGCTTGCATCAGGCTCAATGAAATTCTAAAAACATAGTAGTGTATATTTCAAAACATTTAAAAGAAGATATGGCACGATCTTGCAGAACACAAACATCTGGCCAGCTGCTTCAGGCAGACGTACAACCTTTGTTATAATAGAGTAATAGGAGTACAAAGTTCACTTTACTGGAAAAACATAGAATGACGTTAAAACATTTTTTTTCCTAAATGTGCAACTTATTTTATTCAAAGTCCGGAGCTCTGCTCTCCAGTTATATTTCAAAGATTACATATAGATTTCAATATGTTTTTACATCGTTCCCTTCTTCAAACCGATATCTACCAGCCATGTTAGGCTTCACGACTCTTTTTCACCTGTAGCCAATATGTTCAAAGACTCCAGGCTGGAAAATGCTGCTTTAAAGACAAGGGGAAAACATTTGAAGCAAATTTTGATATTATTTTCACTTAACTTCCTCACTGTAAAGAGATGTAAATTGCTCAGAATTCCACTGGACTGGCGAGACACATAAGCTCTAGATATAACTACATTTTTTCTTTCCCCAAAGTATTAAGAAATGGTATTCAACATTGGAAAGATCCTGTTTTTTTATTTATAAAGTTATCCCTTGTGTTTTTTTTAGAAATGGCTGTATGGAATGGGCCAATGCTGCATGAATGTGTATGATTTAGGGAGCTTCCAATTCAGTCAACATTACAAGCTGTGCTACATTTTAAACCATTGTGGAGAAAACAAGCCTTCATGCTGTTAAGAGACAGGTACATATTGCTTAAGCAAAGTCCAATTCCCTCCTGAAGGCCATCTGAAACTATGGATTTGAAATAGTCCAAGGTATGCATTCAGTTGGGTAATTTAGATAACCAGGCTGAACGGGATACAGCTGTCAATTCTATCCCCAATCTGAAATGGTAAAGCATTACTTCTCTGCATATCTTTACCAATCTAGATTATTATTTTATTGTAAAAAGTCGGTGTGTTGGCTGCTGAATAGGTGCTGAACTCCTGAAACCTCTTGGAACATTTTAAGCCGGTTTTTGAAAAACCTGTTTTCAAAGAAACCGTATGCAGCTGCTGGAAGAGGTTTTAGAGGAGTGTCAAAAGAGATTTCACCATATCCTCATACGCAACTGTTCTATGGACTCAATATCAGGTAATCTTTGATAAGACAGTTCAATGTAGAATTATTTCAAGGCAAACGTTTGAAACCCATTGCCGAGGAGGGCTACAGAGTTCATTTTACAGGTATTCTCAATTTTGATTGCTTGTATTTCCAATATGAAGTTATCTTATGGAGCCAATTACAAAATAAAATCTCCCTGCCTTGGAATGTCTCATGTAAATAACATTAGACAAGACTGACCTACATGGGCTGGCAGTCTGACTTTCCGTGTGCTAGTTTAACCCATAGTTATGCAGCATGGAGAACATTGTATATGCCTGTGTTTTGAGAAAAGTCACCAACTGCAACAACTGATGTAATTTCAATTTCTTGTTCTCAGGATGTTAAGTTGCTTGAATCTTATCTTACCATTATTTCCTTGGTGTGTACTCCTTTTCATATAACAATTAAGGCACACAACAGTGAATATCTGAGGTTTTATTGAAATTTATATACAGCATGAGTCACAGACAAACCTGTGATCACCAAAGACAAATGTCAATTCTTCTCAACAGTTAGCAGCTTAAAAGTTCTATAAACTACAGTGTCACTGCCATACTCATCATCCCATGCAAGTGAGTTTTTATTTTATACTTTAAAAAAAACTACACTTACAGTTGTGTCAGTTGCCTACTAATGCACAATGTCACCTGGCCTACACAACACAGACACACACATACAACTCTTTTGCCACATTCAGAATTTCTCAAAACGGTTAAAGAATTTGACAGCCATCCATCATCTGGCATCTTGGTTCCCATTGCTTGAACATTTAATTTTGGAAAGTCCATCCAAAGAACTGAAAGACTGTAAGCCTTTGGGCCAGTCCCACAGCCTACAACATACCTCAACCAAATGGAATTGTTTGGGGTCCACGGACGTAGGATAAACAAATTAGGAAACTAGTAATTGTAACACGCTTGATATTATCACAGAGTTCATACAGGGATCATACTCTGTAGATGTCATTTGTTTGGAGGAACAATGTTTGAACATAGCATCTTCAGGCTTTTCTTTTTTTAAAAACCATCAAGGTTAGATATATTATGAACCATCGAAAATAGACTAAACTGTTGTTCCCATCAATCTGCTACATTCATTTCTTTTTCTGATCACCTGATATGTTATTAATATGTTACATATCACCTGATCTAAAGAGGAAACTGAAAAATCAATACATAACTGAAGAGGGCCACATCAGTAATAATGCTACATGCACCTACTCACTTACTTGCAAACACTATCTGTAACAAATAATCCAAAAATGCTTGCAGAGGGAATTAGGAGTTTAAAGCTATAGCCGCATTTTTAAACAATTAGCATTTGTTAAATAATTTGATGCAGGGAGAATGAATGAATGAATGATTTGCTAGCAAAAAAGGCAAAATGAAAAGAGGCATGTTAGAATATTCAACAGATTGGATGCAATCTCGTAAAATATGAACAGGATCCTTTAGAATGCACGAAAGCCCCTTTTTATCATAAATCAGCTTTTGGGGGAAATTCTGAAGATTAGAGCTCGACCTTAATTTTTCTTTTTTGCTGGTAAACCGATGGTCTTACAGGATTTATCTAACAATACACATTCAGAAATCATAAATGTTTACAAGAAAAAGCAACAATGTGTCCAAGAACAGACTTCAGTGAATATTGAATAATGAATGCTCATCTAGGTCATGTTTGTTCATATGCTGTGCTAAACTTATCTACAGAAAAATTTGTACTTCCCAAAGGTGGCCCCAGGAATCACCTCAAGCATTTCATGTTGTGTCCAAATCATGCCCCTTTTAAGTAATTTAGTTTACCATTAAGAGCACGCAGAAAAGTGGAAGGGTATTGGGATGTTTATGAGCAGTGATCATAAATTCAATAAAATTTTTAAAAGACAGGCCAAGGAAAATGTTAATACAAATATTAACAAATAATCTACAGCTATAGGGGCGAGGGCCACAGAATGCTTAACTGTTTGTCAGAATCTCTTCAAATTGACAAATTCCTTGCGGGAACAAGTAGATTTCTTTCCAGTATCAATCTGTGGTTCATGTTAGCATTAGGTATATGAGCGTATAAAGAACTGCAACTCTGAAAATGATATGCTAGACCTCTTGAATCACGATTTAATTCTAAAACAAAAGGAAGTTTATCCATATAGGTTTTATGTATATAAGTTTTGTTTGCTGACAGTGAGAAGGCCAAGTTCTGTTTAACCAAGGAGAAGGGATGGAAAGAAAATTTAAGTAATAAAACCTAACAAATAAGAACTTCCATATAGAGTTCCACATTATGTAGGTTATTTTGGGATTGTTAGGCTCTTAGATACAACACTGGTCAAGTTAGAATTAAATAATGATATTCTGGCAAGGTGAAAGAATACATAACTGTTTCACAGTGTAAACAACTAGAGTTAAGAATTTTAATTTTGAATTTCACAAATATAAACCTTGTTGGCCAGCATTAAATATGCTTCAGAAAAACATGACACCATGGCTGAAGACTTACTAACAGAATGAACATTCTTATACTTCAAGGCCCTGTTTACGTTTTTGAAAAAGAAGTGAAAGTAGAAGTACAAACAGCTCACTTCGCTGCTTCTGGAAATGTGCGTCTTGCAAGGGCAAATTCTTTTGGAACACTTACATATGTAATTTGCTCGAGTTCTTGTTTTACATGCTTGAAACAGGAAGAACCTGTTTCGAGCATGTGTTGAGCAACAGAGTTTGTGTGTGGGGGAGAATACAGTTCACTTGCTCTTTTGTTTCCTTACTTTTTGACAATGCTCAGCTGCCACCAAATCTTACTAATGCAGGTGGCTTCATGATATCCTATATGGGAATGAGATTGATGGGGCTGACTCTAAATATAAAAAACCACCAACAGCGTGAACACTGTTAGTTTGTTAGTAGGACAGCTTTGGTTTCAGTTCCCAAGGGCATATTTGAATAACACGTTAACCCAGGTACCATTTAAAGGATTGACTTGATGCTTCTTTAAGCATTTATACCCTTCCTCAGAGACACAGGGTAACTTTACGATAGATCTGAAGCTGACCGACTGTAGTCTATCTCAGCTACCTCTCCAACTTTGGCATGGAGGAGCCTAAACTTAAAAGTTTAAGTCCTATTTATTATTGATATTAAGATTCCCTATTTCTCTTTTCAGAACAGTTCACTCGCTCGTGCTTTCAAAACTTCCTGTTCATTTTTTTTCTCTTAAAATGAACCAGGATTTCTTTATTCTCGTTAAAATAACTGGCCTAGACACCACAGGACCAGGGACAGGATTTTCAGTTCCTCATTCACTTCCAAACAAAGCAAAATGCACATGGACCGGCAGGAGGGATCTGTTCTCTTAATGTGAGGTCTGGAAGTTAAGGAGGACACAGATCACATTTGAACAGGTTTGCGCTTGAGACACATTAAATATTATCTGCAACCTTCCATATCATCTCAGAACAAGGTAGCTCATATTTATTCACACACTTCTTCATTTAAGAACGCCACTTCTTTATTCAAAGAGAGCAAGAGAAAGAAAGAGAGATGATGCTCTCAACCATTAAGTTCAAAAACAACCCCCCCCTAAGAATAAAAAAATCCTATTAGAAACAATAAGGAAGCACTGAGAGTTTGAGTATTACACTCTTCAAGTATGCCATTTGGATTTTTAAATCTGTGACTATACATACATTAAAAAACAGTCAAAAGTGCAACCAAGGGCTTTTGCTTAAAATATTCAAAGGGCTACTTCAAAATACTGTAGTACAACTGTGCAGGAACTGTACACAGCAGAACTAATCCACTTCATATATCTAGCCAGAACGTTTAACAGCAGAAGAGGCAAACCCAGGAAGAGATCCAGAAAGTTCCGTGTATTGCACCGGCCTTTCACTAGAGAAAACCATCCTGAAGCTATACATTCGGACACAGAAAGTGGTCAGGTTTCACAGTAGCATTGTAGGATAATCAGAGTATCACTATGTACCGGATTATCTTTGTTAGAATTTATGTAATTGTCTTTTCCTCTTCCGACCAGGTTTAGTACAGTAGTTGAGCCATAATTTAATTTGCCCATTGGTGTGCTCCAGATTTGTGTTTTATCTCTGTACACTTACAGAATATTAAGATTTGCATCCAAAGAGAACCATGCTACATAAAAACTGTTCAGGAGTTTTGACCCAAAAAAAAAGAAGAAAAGAGTTCTTTAATAAATTCTAAAAAAAAAACCCTCACTATTGCCAGTATGTCTCAGAGAGAAAATATTATTTTAACTGTAAACAAATTCACACTCGGACATGTTACATCTCCAGTGGAGGAAGGAACTGCCGACTAAGCTTGATGCACTTCCTGGCCAGATCGAGTGGGAGAGGCAGCGGCCTGTTCTTGTCATCATCTGGGGGGTGAAAAGAAGCGTTCCAAGTAGCTGGTAATGGCATCCCAATGCTTACACAGAAAGGCAATGAAGACCATGGCAAAGAAAGTGCTGAACGTCCTGCTGCGAGTCTTCATCAGGGGGACCACGCAGTTGGCCACGGTGGAGACAAACACCAACAGGACAGCCATCACAGCTAAAAGGATGTTTATTAGTTTGCCCAGAAGGTTTCTGGCAGTGGCGTTTTCAAGGCCCTCCAACTGGACAACTTGCTGCTGTTGCTGCTGCAGTTCCATCTTGGAGATTCTGGTCTGGCAGGCTTCCAGGGCCTCCTGTTGAGCACAAGAGAACTGCTTAGTCATCTCAAAAGGTAGAGAGGGAGGGGGGGCAGAGAGAGAGAGAGAAAGAGGAAATCAATGAGACCCTATACTAGGCCCCTTTTTTACCCAAACAGAATACACCTCTAGGCAGAAATGTAAAGTATCAAGCAGTCCAGCGACAAAACATCAGGTGCCAGAAGTTGACAGGATAATAATCAGAATTTTTTCCTAAATAAGATACTAAACACACCCTGCAATGCCTTTGGGGTTCCACGAGCTGAAATCACATTTTGCAGGATGTGACTAACTCCTTCGGTTTCATATCCAGGAGCAAAATTAAGGTTTTTCCAGGCTTGTTCCTACAGAACTCGGTTGCAAAAAATGTGGACAACCAACAGATATTAGTTTCTGTATCTCTCTGGTACGATCTAACAGTTATCGGGATTTCTACTGCCCAGATTTGGTAGCCCTAATTTGTAATATGGCTGGCATAATCTCCATGAAATTGTAGTGCTTTGAATGGCAATAAATCTCACATAAAAGTAATTTATAATCCATGGTATAATATTAGAAGCTTCTGTTGTGAACAATATGGAGTGAGGAATCAAAAGTCTTTCAGGGTAGTATAACTCTGTCTTGATTTCACTGACCGGCTTATTTTCTCTGTGCGGGCAATTAGATCTTAAACCTGACAAATAATTGTGTGATTTCTTGGTATAAATGCTCCACATCCCAGTATAATTTATGTTGAAGCAGAAATAATGTCACTGATGTAAATAAATTCCTTTAGTTCAGGACAATTTCTTTGAGAACTGCATCAGATTTGCAAGACAGGTCAGGAGTCACTCTCCAAAAATAGGGTCGGGCAGGGTTCCTCCTTCCTGGATGAGGGTTTGAAAGTTTTAAGCGGTGAAAAAACAAACACTGAACCATCTGCCATCAGTGTGACCCTCAAGATGTCCGTTATTGCTGTCCACGTGCGCTGCCTATACAGATTCATAACCAAGAAAAGGTACACTATGCAGTTAAAAGTGTATCTGCAGCTATGCTTTTGCCTTTGACGTTATATTCCCATACAAAAAAGCTGCCAATTGGCAGGATGGTTGAAAATGGGGGTGCTCAATTTCTCCTCTACATTAATCTCTTCTTAAATTTGTCTCTCCCACTGTTTTTCCTGCTCTTGTGTATTCTTATATTTGAAGCACGGCTGGGAGGAGGCCAAACGTAAGTAATGGAGATTCTCAATCATCCAGATCATGGTTGTTCCAAAGGTGCTGTTCAAAAGGCAACAGGATTTTCTTATTTTTTTTCTTCCTCCCATTGAAAATATTTTGCTTCTCATCCAAGAAGCTTCTTCAGTTCCGAACTGAACTGCACTTCAGAACTGAAGAAGCTTCTTGGATGAGAAGCAAAATGTTTTCAAGGAAAAAAAACAAGGAAGTCCAGTTGCCTTTTGAACAGCACCTTTGGGACAAGCTGTCAGGCCGTGAGCCTGTCATTCCTGGGGTGGGGATGGGGAAGCTGAGGGGGAACGTTTTTTCTTGCTGCTGTGAGCTGCTTCATTCTGGAATGCCAAGGTCACATCAGCCTGTTAGCTGCCTGCCGAAACCAAGCGAAGAAGGGCTTTCATTCAAACCATCAAAGAACTCCTGACTGGTGGGAACCCAGCAACGGGGGTGGGATGTGTGCTTGGAATGCTAGTTGTTGAGTCTGAGATGATCAGACCTCACTTTGCTCTCTTGCCATCTGCATCTTCTCAGTAAAAGGTTTCCAGAGTTTTCTTTCCTGTGGGGGATGTTGGAGCAGGTCCTTACATAGTTTAATTTTCTACACAGGTTTGAAAACCAACCCCATTCCCTGGATCCTCTGGTTCATGTGGCAGAGAATTATCTCAGTACATTATCAGCATCATGAAGAATTAGCCTTCTTGTAAGGGATAAACCAATATTCTGAGTGAACATCTAAATCTAAACATGCAGCTCAGCTCTTTAACGCTTCAGGTTTTTTTAACTTTAAATACTTTATATACCAGATTTTAAAAAAATCATCTTCAATAAGTTCCTTACTTGGACAAGAAACAAGCAAAAGCTGTTTCCTGAAGAGATGGACATATAACACTGATTACCCCTACTGGAAACAATACCATAAAAAGTACTGTCTGTCATGGTATAAACATGGATTCCAACCCACCTTTATGATAACTCTCCCTAAAGATGGGGGCAAGCTTGCCAGGAAATGAATTAATTTATATTGTAAAACTGTCAGTTTTTCTTTACCAGGAATTTGTTAATAGAGTTTGAATACATTTTGCAAAGGTATAATGATTCCGGCTCCAGTAAGGGTCACAGAACTGCGATAATTTGGGATTTAAAACACACCTCAATTTTACTATATTAATGAGGATTAAAGTATAAACTGAAATAGAGCAACGTTTGAGAAATAATTTAAATGAAGTGCAAATACAAACAACTGCTCACCTGGATATCTCTGGCTCGTTCATAGGACTGGTAAGCTATTTTTTCCTCCATGCTGGCCAATTCCTGTTTTAAGTTGAGGATTTCATTCTGATGAAGCTCAGTCAAGTCATTCAGCTGTTCTTCTAGCCGTTCACATCTAGAACAGAAAAAAAACATGGCTGTCATCTTTTTTTCTTTTAAAGCCATCAGTACAATCCTCCTAGGTAACAAAACAGTTTCAATAATGTTTAAAACGGGATCTATCTAGCTAGTGAGCATGACTTGCAATGATGTAAAATGATCTGTTTTTTCCCTAGGCTGCATCAGACCCATCTCTTGGTAGGGTTTAAAATGTTCGATGATGACTATCTGGAGTGTTTCCATTGATAGTCCTGTTGTCAGTCCAATGTGTACCACCTTCAGTCTCAGTCTTATCAATTAGTTTGGCATTATGCTCTCTAATTTTGGAACATATATCAAGACAACATATATCAAGACAATTTGAATCCAGTCCTTGCATCTGTTTCCTAGGGAAAGTCACCACTTCGAATCATGCCAGGGAAAACATAATGAAGGTTCTTGCAAGAAGGGAGCAGCGCAATTTCATACGGATGTATAGAATTTATTTAAAAAATTGTATGGCTGATCTTATTTGCAATATAACCCTAAATAGCTCACAATAATAATAAAAGAATAAATACAATAAAAAGCATAAAAATCAGCAAAACAAAGCATGCCCAGTGCACCAAACATACATATATGCATATATGAATAACAACTGTAGGGGTCCCCTTGGCTCTGGCCTCACATCACTTCAAGGTTTGCAGGAAAAGGCAACTCTTTAACAGCTTCTGGGAAGACTACTAAGTAAGGGGCCTGCTGGATCTCAAGGGGACAGGTACTTCCAAGAAAGCATTGTGACAAGGGTGTTTTCAGTTCTGAAACATAACTAGTAGCTATGCTGCTCCTTCTTTCTAAACAATTTCAAACTGCTCTCTTGATTTTTCAGCAAAGTTTTCACAACTAGGATTGAACATGACAGTAGCTGATATTCTCAACATTTGGGTAGACTTCTTTTAGGAATTAGTTTTGCGTTGTCCTAGCCATGCCAAACTAAATGATTATTCTGCTGTTTTGTATTTGTTTGGATTAGATAGTTTGGATTAGAAAAATAAAGTTATACAGTACTAAAAAAAAATACAGGCCAGTATCTGGATTCTTCACAGAATGAGAAAATAATGTTAAGCAGCAAAAGCCTTGTTTAGTTACATTTTACACATAGTTACAAAAAAAGAACTACTTGCAAGTGATAGAGAGAAAAAGAAAATAATCAATTCGATTTTAATAAGAACTATCCCACTCTGATTTCTCAGGGTGATAAGTGAATTAGAAACAGTTTGTTAGATGTACTGGGAGAAGGGGAAATAATCAATTTAAGCATGTACTTGTTCAAATAATGAAACACAACAGAAGGAAACAGGATATGGGTGTGTAAAGACAGCTTACAAACGCTGTTTGCTTATTCCTGAAGCAGAAATACAGAGGAAGAATAAAAAAAAAACCTTACCTTTTGTTTCCATACAAACCCCTGATCAGGGAAAATGTTCCAATGGCACTGAAAAAACGTTTTAATAAACCTATCATTCCAAACGGTTGCTAAGTGAATAAATATATTCAATTCTGCAACATGGGAGTGAAAGTTTTTCCTATCCTTTTAGAATAGCAGCAAGAATATATAAGATGTCTGAAACGGCATGCTAGTTGATGTGGGAGTACATAATTGAACTGCTGTCGCTCACATGTCACACATGAGCCCAGTGACACATGCAATACATGTAGTCATCTGCACTCCAAAGGTATAGTAAGCAGGAGCCTAAGGTTGCCTCATCAGTTTTAATGTTGCCTCTTTAACATTCTTTGATTCTAATCATATACTACTCAATGTTTGCAAGCTGCAGCTCACACTTCACATAATTGGCTGCTTCTCAAGAAAGATGGGTCATGCATCGTGTCTCCCCAAACTTTCTTTAGCCAACGCACATGCCTTCATGCTATTCTCATGTAGGGTATATGTGGAGTGCAGAAAAAGAGAAAGACAACACGCCAAAGAAATTAAAGACATAGGAAAAGGAAGCATATTTAAAAGTAGTTTACACCAACAGCACTCACTACACTTCTTCAAACCCTTCTAGTCTTGCAAATTATTCCCCTGCATCTGGGAGACAACTGGTACCAACCTAGCCACTGTCCAAACCAAAGAGAAACTGGCCTTCCCACACAAAAAAGGTTCTTCTGATCCGCTAGAAAATGCAGGTGAGTGAGAAGAGACACAAGACTAGAGCTTTATTCCGATACCTGTCAGTCAGCCTTTCATACCGCTTCTTAGCTTAGTAGTACAGATGAAACAGATTTCAGTACAGCCTACTGAATCTATGAAGACGTTCATTAATTGCTTATGGCATATGGTATATAACAAAGTGAAACTGCGCAGCTGTCATTCAGGAATATCAAATTTTCCACAGCACACCACAATACAGATAGTCCTCGACTTACAACAGTTCATTGAGTGACCATTGGAAGTTACAACGGCACTGAAAAAAGTGACTCATGACCGTTGTAGCGTCCTCATGGTCACATGATCAAAATTATGGCGCTTGGCAACTGGCTCATATTTATGATGGCTGCAGTGTCCCCGGCGTCATGTGATCACCTTTTGTGACCTTCTGAAAAGCAAAGCCAAAGGGGAAGCTGGATTAACTTGACGACCGTGTTACTAAGTTAACAACTGCAATGATTCACTTAACAACCGTGGCAAGAATGGTCAGAAAATGGGGCAAAATTTTAGCAACAAAACATCATTTTAGCAACAAAAATTTTGGGCTCAATTGTGGTAAGTTGAGAACTACCCGTGTTTACCTGCTACCTTTCTGGCAACATTTGCACCTTTTAAAGTTGTTCTATCTTTAGGTGAACATTCTAACGAGAGACACAAATTCATCTATGTGAGTGTCTTGCATTGATGAAAACTAATTATTCATCAAATTTCCCGTCAGAAGGTATCTTTTTGATACATCAATTTTTAGACTGAATCATGTTTCTTTCATTGGAAATCATTCATGTTTCAACCAAGAATAAAGCATAATCTGGATACAAAAATTAACACCCCCACCAGCACAGCTCCAACAGGACAATTAAACACCAAAGGGACATCTGAGATCCTTAATAATTAAACAACATCTGATACTTCTTTCCACTTTCAGATATGACTTTTTTGGTCTTTTTTTAATCATCTGCTTGCTGAAGAGCAAAAATCTATCGACAGTCACAACCCCTGACCAGTCATTAAACTACATTTCATTTCCTAAATTTTGCTCATTGTATTACATCCTTTCAATCAGAATTTTTCTAAACATTTCCTAGGCACATTTAAGAAACAAAACCCTTATTAATTTTGCATTTAGTTTATATAACTAGTAAGCAATAACAGTATTCTTCCAATGCTAAGGTACAGATGCAATTCTACACAAATGTGTTGAAACAACGCATATTTTAACTTTTTTCCAACTACATAATCTGTAACTGAAATCTTGCAATTTTTCAAGATTCTTGCACTATTTATCATCTATATTCTAGACACTAATACTTCAACTCTATTCTTCAACCTATCATTATCATTCCTGTACAAATCTCTAAAATATTCCTTTTGACATTCCCTCATTTCAGTTTCAAAGCTTTTCACCTACTTCTGAAGCAATTTAATATCTGTCAAAAGTTCTCTGCATTTTCTCTGCTTCTTTTAATCTGATCAATTCTTTGGTCTCTTTGGTTACAATTTACATCCTTATTTAAATATATTTCTCTCATTGTCATTTTTTCATAATTTCTGACTTTGCATTCTTATTTCTTTTACTACTTATTTACTGTCTTATTTCAAGCCTGTTTTTCCAAAATAAATAAATAGAATAATTCATCACTCTTTTGATAATTCTTTAATTATATAAAATCAAATCAATCATACTTTTATAATCGCAGTCATTCACTGCATTTATAAATAAAGCAAACTACGTATCCAAAATAAACAGTGTCTTATGAGTAGTTATTTGTCAAACTGACATTTTTGGGTTTCCAAAGAGACCAATAACTTTTTCTGTATCTTTCTGTCTTATTTCTACTCATCCATTCAGCCTCCTTGAATTGCATTCATTCAGAATGTTGCACAGTTGTCTACAAATGTCATCTGTTTCCTCATTATCTCTATTCAACATATAACTATTACCAATCTATTGATTCCTTTCTATGAACACCCACAACATAGAAGATACTAATTCATACTCTCTGAGATACATTTTAGCCTTTTTCATTTATAATTTAAACTATACTTCACATCCCTGTGAATATTTGTTCATTTCACTCCAGACATCAGACTGTCTTTATTCAGTTCTATTTCACATTTTTTCTTAATTTCACAAATGGGTGATGTATCTGTTTTTCTTTCATTATGCGGCTAGCAGTAAGGAGAATACTAGTCAGCAGTCACATTTTCACCAGCAGGCTGTAAGTGCAACCAACCCATTTTATCGTTAAGCATGCTCTTATTTTATGCAACTAGATTCCCTACTTTAGAGGCTACTTTGCAAGTCAATATGCTGTTCCTTATATCTCATAAATAAGAAGAATATGGAGTGTACTAGAAGTCAGGATCTACCTTCCATATTGTCTAGATTTAAAACTATCAAAGTATCTATGGGTTAAATATGAGCCCTGCCGGGGAACGTCAAAAACAAATTTAATCCACAGTATTATGATGTAAGTCACCAACCAAAAAATTCATAAATAGGACCTAACGATGGTAAGTCCTACTTTTGCTGAACAACTGGCATTTAGCATATGCTCCATGGGATTCAGAGGATAATATAAAACTATTAGCATTAACAGAGATTGAAATCCAAAAATATTACCATATTGATGGCAGTAAATTCTATAATTTAATTATGCATTGATAAAAAATTGGCTCCTTTAATTTAATTTTGATTTTAATGGATGGCTCAAAGTTCTAATAATGTGAGAGAAGAAAAACTTCTCTTTGTTATACAGGCAGTCCTCATCTGGCAAGTACAATTGGGACCTGCAATTTGGTCTCTAAACAACACAGTCAGTAAGTGTAATGCTTTGGAATGCTCACCCTGGTGCTGGAATAACTAGCAAAGAGCAAACTAATATTTATATTTGCATCCATTGGAGAGGAAGGGATTACAAGAGAATAAGCAGGTACACAGTGGTGTGGAATACACATCAAAAGGAATGTGCCGGCACCAACTGTTTGTCTAGCATAGTGAGGGTGAACCTATGGCATACGTGCCACAGCTGGCACACAGAGCCATTTCTCCTGGCACACAGAGCCATCTCTGTCTCTGTCTCTGTCTCTCAAAAACGTTCAGAATCATTTGTATATTTGATGGAAATAATTGATCAATATGGGAAGGTATCGAGATTTAAGGTTAATCAATATAAGACAAAAATAATTACTAAAAATATGACAATATATCAAAGGGAAGAATTAAGGAAAGTTACGGGATTTGAAATAGCACAAAAAGTTAAATATTTAGGAGTATATTTTACAGCTTCAAATGTGAAATTATATAAGAATAATTATGAAATGTTATGGCTAAAAGTACAAAAGGAATTGGAAAACTGGAAAAAGTTGCAAGTGTCCCTGCTGGGAAAAATTGCAGCAATAAAGATGAATGTTTTACCTGGAATTTTATTCTTATTTCAAATGATACCAATAATTTAAAAAATGAGAATTTAAATGAATGGCAGAAAGGGCTTAATAAATTTATATGGTTGGGACCAAGAATAAAGTTAAAAATGATACAAGATAAACATAAAAGAGGGGGTCTCAAAATGCCTAATTTAAAATTATATTATGAATCAGCTGCCCTATGTGCAATTAGTGATTTAACACAAGCAAGAATTTTGAATATAGAAAGTTTTGATTTACTACATGGTTGGCATGCTTATTTATTATATAACAAGAAAGTTAACAATGTTTTTAAAGGACATATTGTCAGAAATGCTTTGTTGCGTGTCTGGTAAAAGTATCAATATAAATTAAATGGTAAAATTCCTATGTGGGCAATTCCCAGACACATGATAGGGAATATACATATTGCACAAAAAATAGACTTGGTTACTTATAAAGAACTTCTCTTTGTAGAAGGAGAAAGATTACAACTTAAATTATTAGACACTACTAGCTGACCCGGCCACGCGTTGCCGTGGCTCAGGTTGTGTGTGTTGGAAGTGCCTGGACTGGAGATGGCA
>JANHFO010003347.1:524002-534366 GCA_032468095.1 Pareas carinatus
TGAGATGCATTGTGCTATGGAAAAGAGAAACTCAGCAAGATATCTTGTTTAGGTAATCTGGTCTGCAAGATTGGGGAGGGGGGGATAGAAAAAATGCTAATTGACTGCAATGAGATAGATGTTGCAACAGTCATAAATGCAGGCATTGGTCGGAAAGAGTTACTTTTTCAACATGATTATGACAACTGCAAATGGTCGCTGTCTGAGGTAGTATTAGGTCTACCTGAACATGATTATGTGTCTTATGTATTGTCAGAACCTTGAATTGCACCTGAAAGCTAACTAGCAGCCAATCATAATGGTATTATACGGGCATATTATACATTGCCCATCATCGACCTCATAGCTTCAGGGATAGCTTCAAGGATAGCCCCATAAATATGCAGTGAAATAGCCAAACATATAGGAAGTAGGATATGACTAACTATTTGGAGGTGCCCCCGGCTAAGGAAATGCAGAACAGGTACACCAGATGACCAATGAGTTCAGAAACTCCCCCAAGTTGTATACTAATTCTAAAAAAGGAAATGCTAGTCCATCCAAGATTAAAAAATCCAGGACTGAGGGGGTTGCCACTGAACCATTTAACTGGACAGGGGTTGAGCCTGAATCTATTCTTCCTCACTCAGGGATAAAACTTTGACAACATCATTTGGGTGGTCCAAGATCAAGATGTATAACTTAATACCATAACCAGACTAATGATACCTGATGGATGGATATCCTCACCTAGCAGCCTCATGTAGATTTAAACAAAAGGGATAAGAGCATCAAGCCTTGACGGTCAGATTTAGGGCCATGACCTCAAGTACTCACCAGCAACTAGCATCTACCACAAACCAAACAACATCTTAATCATCTACTATTGCCAATATTTTCTGGACTAAAATCAGAACCTTTAAAGTTTTAAAAAAATTATTAACCTGACTATTTTGACTTTTAAACAGTTCCAACCATACAAATAATTTTCTTGCGATCAGATAGATACTTAAGACAGCAAATCAACAGAAACATATCATCGAAATACTTTACAGCCAGTTGTCTTGCACGACCAGCCTCAGGCATCAATCATTTCCAGAGCTTTTTTAATTAAAAAATGGCAATTAATGCTTATGCACAATAGTATCCTAGAAACATAGGCTGCAATTTTGAACATCTAACTATTCTAAAAGCACAATATACCAAGGATACCTTTAATCTGTATAATTGGAAGTAAGATTATAGCTGAACAAAACTTTTGTCTATGTGTCTACATAGCAACAGTGAACAGAACACTACAGAATTTATTGCAAAGCTTTCTTAGTGCAGTATGATTAAACTCCATGAAATCTGAGTCCAAGGAATTGCAATCTACCAAAAAGGCAAACCAAATGTACAATTTCAGTTAATACGGACAGTATGTGAAGCAAACTGAGAACAAAACAACTATGTACATCTTATTTATGTGAATTCATAATTCATTTTGCACAGAAACGCTATTGAGTCATGAACAGTTTCAAGGAAGACTCAACAAGACTTCTCATGAAAGCACGGAAAGCACCTTTTTATCAGGCAAACATCTGCTACAGTTCTAAAATTTGATAAATAACAGCCTGTTTTGGAACTTCGTTCTACTGATAAGCCTGCCATTGTAAAAAGAACAGGGATGAATGCAGAACTGGATTTCCAAAGAGAAAGGTGTGGCTACTCTCTCTCAACAATGAGGCCACATCTAATGTCCAATAGAAAATCAGCAGAGCATTTGCTCAAGTTTTAACTATTTCCTACATTACAAAGCAGGAACAGAGGACTTAAAAAATAAGCTCATCCTCAAAAAAGTGTGGAGGAGGAAAGAAAAAGAGTCAGAACAGGAGGGACAGCTCTAGCAATATGTGAACACAAACAACGATAGGATCAAGAACAAAGATAGCCACAGAAAAATAGAGAATGACAAACACAGTTGATGTAGAATAAACAAAGGGGGTGGGGGACATCCTCAACAGGAGTTTGACCCTTTGGTAGACTTCTGTGGATGGTATATTAGAATGAGAAGAAAAAAATTGACTGTTAATCTGATTTCCAACAGTGGGTTTCATTTGCAGGTTTATGCAAACTGCTTTTCATTTTATTTCAATACTAGCTAATATGAAAGGTTTTGAGATAATGTTCTTGATTTATCTGCAATTGTAGAGTGGTGACATCAATCCTCAGAAAAAGAGGATCAATATGGTGGGGGGAAATTAGTAATAATCAGAGGTTAGCCTTACATGACCAGCTAGAACGCATATGTGAAGGGAACCTTTACATTTCCTTACTTACATTATGTTTCCTAACCAACAGAAATTGTGTTTCTGAAAGCAACTGGAAATTAAACTCTCAATTTTCATTATAAGTATTTGTTTTGGGAAGCAAATATTGTATACTAAAGAAACTCCCATAACTGTCAAATTAATGCCATACCAATGATATTTATTGAGGCAAGAACCAATATATATTCTCCTTTTTAAAAAGTGTGCGTTTTAATATTCTTCTACCTGTCAAAAAGATGTCCTAAATCTTACAATACAATTCAAATTCTGTATTTAATTAATCTATGCTATGTCCATTGTTTTCAATATTAATGTTTACCTTTATTATGAAATTATACTTAAAAGAGATTATTGTGGGGAAATGGGGTTGGGCACAAGATCTAATTATCAAGGGGCTTTGAAAAATAGTAAAGGAAATTAATTATAATTTATATTATTTAAATAGTATTTTTTTAAAAAATCACAAGCCATTCCATGAAATTAGTAGAACGTTTAATTAAAAACTCTTTAATGAGTGATGTTGCAAAAAAAAACCCTTTCTATTTGATACAAATCTGCAAGTCTCTATTCTCAGAGATTTGAGAAAACAAGAACAAATGGTTAAACGGCACACCTCAAAATAAGATATATAAATATATATTAAAAAGTTTCAGATCCTCAAAGATTGGTGTCTCTATTGAGTGAAATGAAATCGTCATTTTTCCATGTTCAAAGAACAAGTACTATTTCATCTTCTCTTATTTGCTACCTTCTAATTATTTGTCTCCCCTTTCTGATTCTGTATTTTTCAAATAAAGAGTTCTAATTAAAGGATTTCTGTCAATTCAAACATGCTTCATTTAACTGTCTGACAGCATGCAATTGTACCTTTTGGCTGCATAATACTTTTGGCATTTATCAAATTACATGTTTTCCCTAAACTGCTAAAGATCTTTAAAAAACTAAAAACAATTTGCGGTTGCAACTCCACTTTGAGGGTTAAATAGAAATATGTATTACTATTATAAATAATTAATATCTGCATAGGTCGTAATAAGATTAGTATTTTGTTAGTTCTTAAATAGATCAAGTGTCTCTTTACTTTGTTCAATCTCAAACATTATGCAAAACAAATTACACTTTAACATTATGTGTGACTGGAGTTAGGATGTATTTTTAGAGAAACATATTTTTTGGAATGCTTGGGAGCATTTTAAGTCAACATTAGCAAAACTGCACTGTCTGAAAACCACTTTTCAAGCTCAGTGCTAATACTAATTATACAGATTAAATTTTACAAGGAATTTTCTGCAACATATTTACCTACTGTAATTTATAAACACTGTAATCAAAAGGGCAGTGCTTAAATATTCACTATCCAACAAGATTAGGACTATGGGACTATTTTGAAACTACAGTTCAAAGCTACCTCAACTTTAACAATTAGACATTCACAGAACTGAAAAGTTATGACAAGAAGAAAAGACATGTTGATTTGGAGGAGAGGAAAGTTAAATATTTAAGCCAGAAATAAATATATTCATATAAATCAAATTAATTGTTAAGTTTACTGACCCCAAGACTATCAATAGCAACTGACTGCTGGCTTCCAAACAATTATGGATGTGCCTTAATATTAGTAGTATCAATGAAAGACTGGACTGCCAAGTGCTCACCGGTATCTTTCTTCCTGTAGAGCCTGCATTATCAAGGAATAGTCTCGCTGGTAGTGAACCTTGAGATCTTCAAAGGATTCCTCCAGTCGTACTTGAACCTCTCTGAGCTCTTGAATCTCATGCAGTAATGCATCAAATCCTGAGCTTTGCATTTCCAGAGTGTTTGATTTGGAGCTTGGTGCTCCGAACTGGACTCCTGCAGTGCTATTGGCTCCCACTGAGCCTGATGTAGCACTGGAACAGTCTTCCTCACTGCCATATTTTGGGCTCGACTGAAAGTTATGAACACCTAAAGTCTTTACTCCAGTCCCGTCTTCTTGACTTTCTTCCAAAGCATCCTTCAGATTAGCAATGTTGTCGGCACTTCCAAACTTGTTTCTAATGAGGCAGGCAATTTCCCGAGGTTTAGAAGCAACGGCTCCAGCTGCTGAATGAGTTGCCTGGGAAAAGCTGGAAAGTCCACCTTTAACGCTATCTACTACTCCTTCACTGAAGCCAGTGACTTTTGCTCCTACATCCTTTAGCCCCTGGTGCATGTCCCTCAAGACATCTTTGGGCTGTCGATGAATACCATTCTGTTCAATCTCTCGCAGCTTTCGATGATAGTGCTCTAGTTTCTTTTGCAGCTGGAGGATTGTCTGGGAGGATTTCTGGTTCTTCTTCTCAAACACCTGCTTAATCCGGGCACTCTGCTGCTTGTCAGCATTATTGGCTAATTTCAGGTATTCTGCTACATTGTCATCCCGGGCTGTTTGCTCTATTTTGATTTGCTCTGTGAGTTTCAGTATTTTCTGCTGCAGATGAGTGATGGCCACTTTTGTGCGTTGTGGATCTGGTGTTCCATCAACAGAATCTGCATTGATACTGCAGTCTGTGCTTGATGCCACTGCGCTAGTTGTTTGTGCTAGGCTACTTACATCTAATCGTTCGATCTGGAAAAAGAATTAAAAAATGAACATGAAAGTCTGATTTGATAATGGCAATGTCATAAAAAATGCAAACAGATTGGGTATCTTACAAAGTTTTGTGAAAAAGTCAGTAAATTTCAATATGGCGGTTAGCACATGTAAAGAAAATGATAAAGAAACGTGGATAGATTACATAGTACTCTGTCATACATTTTTGTTTTCTGCTGTCTGAGAGGATAGCAAACTTAAAATTCAAAATAATTGGGTCTATCGAATAAACCTAAACCATGCATTAAATTTCTTTATCAATACGTACGTATGATTGCCTGCTATGTACCCTACTGTGATCACACAGATCATCAGGAGTCACAAATCAACAAAATATTGAAGCACACCTTAGCAACTTCAGCTAGTGGAAATAGTAAAAACTGAAGGGCAAGTTCAACAACAATGTAAAGCAGAGATAGAAATATATCATCTTTCAAATGTTTTAGGCTACAATCCCCAAAATCATTTGCCATTGGTTACACTAGCTGGGATATGAATCGATTCCAAACATTTGGAAGGTACCAAAATACCTATCTCAGATGTAACATATCAGTTTTGGAGAATATGTATAGTTTCTAGGTAGGCAATTCTAGTTAGTTTAAAATCTTTCAGTTTATAGCAAGAATAAAATCTCCACACAATTTATACAGGTTTTCCAAAGTAAAGGTACATACACAAACTTTAAATGCTGCATTAGGATCAGTCACAGAAAAATGGTTTTAATCATCTCATCATACAGTAAATGTCTTAAGAATTCATATATGTAAGTAAAATGTAATTTACTTGTCTATTTTCCAGCAAAGAAATCATTCTTCCTTTTCTAGCCTACCTTGGCTTTCCGGAGACGCAAGACTTGTTCCCAATGCATGACTTGAACAAAGGACCAACATGCCTACAACTGCTCTGCTGAAAGCTCATCCACCTACGATGCCTGAAAGTTATAAAACTAAGTTTCAAGGAAGCAACTCACTACAGAAACTGGTGAATCATTTAATTACTCTGCAGCTCCTCCCCAAACAGGGAACTTGTTCACCAGCATATGAAAAACATGACTTCATTATAAGCCAACCCTTTATGAAGATAAAAGCTCTTCTTCTCCTTCTTCCTTAAAAAAAACCCAACCACCCCCCTGCCTAAATAAAATGAAAGCTGTAAAAGTTCACCAATGTAGGGACTCCATATAAACTCCAAATTGTTTTCAAAGGCAAAAGGCCCATCAGGGTCCTAATGGAAAGAATGACCCAGAACAGCTTTTTTAAACAAAAAGCAAAGTCTGCTGAGGAGAAATGCTATTTTCTTACTCATTTCTTTTCATATGTCATTGTTCAGAAGTTTCAAGAACTCCACAGTAAATTTGTTTTGAGAACAGGAATCACAACCTCCTATTTACTAGCCGAAGCAAATAGGTATGTACCTGCGTGTCTGTGTATATGCCAGAAATTAAGAGACTGGACAAATTAAGCTCTGAGTAACCATACAGGTCTGAATGCTTGTGGGGTTATAACTTCTGGTCACACGCTCCATTAGTAACAATTGTTGAGTTTGAGTTTAAATAGGGAAAATTTCATTACATTATGCCCTCCTCAAGGTGGCACCTAAGGTAAAAACTGATATTTAACAAGGGCTATTTTAAGCTAACTATCGAAACAGAATAGATTTGGAGAGAAAAAATCCATGCACACATATAGAAAATAATAGCTAGAGGCAAAACATAACCATGCTATTTTAGCTAGAGAGAAATACCTCAAGAAGAGAATATAAAATCTACAAAAGACGGATATAATGGAAAGACCGGAATCTATCCATCTCTCTTCTAGGAAACAATGGCAGGATGTCTACTCACGTGAAAGATTTATGAAGGATTTCTAAAGCTTTGCAACAGGGACTAGTTCTGACAAGCATCGAGGGATGGTAGTCAAATATCTTTCCCCTATCCCCAAATGGTTTACCCCAATAGTGGTCAAATGGTATTCAGGTTCAGAAGGAGAACAATAAATAGGCCACCAACACAGGGGCAACTAGCAGTAAGAGAGAGGAAAAAAGACTAGCTCTTTCCCAACTACCAGTTTTGTTACTTGGCAACCTGGAGGGGAAAAGCTGGTTCTCCTTCTTCGCCTGCTAGGCCGGGTCTGGGAGAGGTGGCTCTTTCAAAGGCCTTCCATTTCTAATCCTGATCTGTTGGGTTGAACCTTGTGGGCAAACAGCTAGTTATCCCTTTTCACCTGCCATCTCCCAGCATGGGCATAACAACAGTAAAATATAGTTTTAAGCTGCCAGGTCTCTTGATTCCATAAGACTGGAGGTTCTGGAGGTTCGAAAGAGCTCCCTGGCAAAAGATGAAGAGTCCTGATATGGCTGAACCCATCACAAGCCACTCTGATTCATTTTTGTTTATTTCATCAATTTATAGGGCTGCCCAACTTGCAAATTGCAACTGAATTTCCTGGTTCATTCTCAAGAACCATCTCCGAGAGCAGTTTTCTCTAGAGGCTACCAATGTAGATGAAGAGGGTCAAGGTTTTTAGAGGTTGTAACAAGGGTAATTAAATACAGGTGCTATGCTTCTTTTAGAAAAAGGGCTACCTGCCAGTATCCCTAGGCTGTACAATTATTCCAAAATTATTACTCACTACAGGTGATATTTAGTGAAATTGTAACAATGAGACTGCGTCTACTAAGGTCAGAATTGAGTGAATATATTGAATCAAGAATGGACAACAATTTTAAAATAACTTCCCCAGATGTATAACTATTGCAGGTGATACACATCATTTCAAAGGGGATAATATCTATATAAACATAGGAACACATACCCTAAAAGTATTAGGTTATTTCATTCACACGCACAGAAAAATACTGAAGTGATTCGTACGCACAAGAAAGGGGCACAAGATTATTTAAAGAACTATCGTCCAATAAGCCGTCCGTCATCTACAAGGTTTTCATCGAGATAATAGCAAAAAGATTATTGAGTAGAAACAAAAGCTAAAGGTGTGCAATGAAGCAATTTGTCTCCTTCCAGATGGAAAGCGCAGTCAGGGTCACGTGATTTCACACTTAATGACTGCTTTGCTTAGTAGCAGAGTTACCAGTCTCAATTAGAGGAGTTAAACAAGGGTATTCATAATTAATTAATACAAATAATTAATCAATTATTATTATGGCTATTATTCGATGACATAGAAATGTTTTTTACTATTCTCTCAACATATGAACAGTTCTTTTTAAAGAGTGCTATAACTCAATGAAATGGCATTTCACTTTTCTATTAAAAAGAACATTTTCCAAGACAGTCTAATATTTAAGTGTATTCTAATTTAAAATGAGTATTTATCAGCAATATTACTTAAAAACCAGATATTCCTTTGCTGTGTATTAGCAAAACATATGCGATACATGTCACTCTTGATTAATTAATGGCAAAACAATATTCTGACAACCAGGTCAGAGTGTAGTTTTCCTACAAAAATACAATTGTTCAAATTATGGAGACAGAGAAGCTTTGGTCTGCATTTCAAATGTCCACTCTGGCATCTTTCCATGCAAGTCTAATATATTAAAAAAAAAGTTTCCCAAGCTTTTACATTTGTGTATGTATTTTATTTCGATCCTGCTTCTACAGAGTAGTTGTTTTTAGCTTACTGCAATGTATTAGCTATTGTATACTGTTTTAAATATTTTACTCTGAGTCACTCCATTAATGTATTTTAAGGGAAGAGTATAAATCTAAATAAAATACTTTTTGTAAATAATTCACAAACACAGATATTTATGGACACTAATTGCAATAGATAATGAACAAAAGGAATGCTCATCTCCAGAAAAGAGGACAGGAGGAACACAATCAAAACCTGAATCGCAAATAAAAATATCTGGATTGCTTTGGAGTGGGCTTACTCAAGCTGAAAGTTAGCACTTACATTCCCCTCCACATAAAAACTTAAATATATTTTTGTATGTTCTTAAGACCAGTTGATCAAGGAGTTATTTCTGAATTAATATTCCTACTACTGTAATGTCATAATTAGATGGTATATCAATATTACAGCATCTATGTAAATATTTCTTTTTATAAAGCTTACCACATCCCATTGATAGAATAAAAGGAAATATAGCAATATCAGTTTGTATATTTTTCAGATTTATTGGAGCAGGGACTAGGAAGAGATATGTAACTGCAATTTGGGGGAAATAAACTCAAAGAAAATGAAACTGTCTAGAAAATGTTCTCTGTAGCTTATACTCTAGAAAACTTGGTCCTTTAAGTCATGGCCCTATACTTCTAATTCAGGGGCTTTAACCACTTCACCAAAATAACACTAGTTATCTGGTTACAGAAACAACACATTCTAAATTGTAAGCAAATTATTATTTGCTTACTATTATTTTGAGTTTTCTATTTATTTGGACATCCAATTCATTAATAGCTACTCTGGGCAGATTACATAAGGTTCAAAACTTTAAAAACCCCAGCAAATAACAAAACACCACATTGAAGCATAACCAAAACAAAAGCAGAACATACAGTATTTCAATTCTAAAATCATTGCAGGACTGGTTCATCCAATGCTCCAATACAGTACAGGGAGCTGGTGCAGTTGGTGAATTAGCAATACTACATGGATATATTATCAACATGATATCAAGACAAAGTCAGTGGGAAGCCAGATCACATGAGGTCTTTGCTTTGCGACCTGTAAATCCTCACTTAGTAACAACAACCAAAACTGCCAGAACTTCCACTGCTAAGAGATGCAGTCACATAGTTTTTTAGCTTACAACTGCATTACTTAACAATGGAGTTTCCAATCCCAATAAACTAGGTTTAGCAAAGACTACCTGTACATACACATCAGACTACATCTTTTGCAATTCTTTTCTCTACATACACATCTTATATATTTTTTTGCTCTCAACTCATTTTCGGTACCAATGATTCTCTAAAACTCAATTTCCTCATCTGCTTCATTTATCATTTAACCAAGCATCCTTTTTCATTCTTTCCACAAGCATGACGTCACAGACTTCTATAACATTCTATAACTTAATTTTTTCACTGTATTCCAAGCACCTTTCATATCATCTTACCATTCATTTTGCTGTAATATTACCTTGCCATCTAATGCTTTCGCCACCCCCACCCCTGAAAATTCATGCTTTCTCTTCCTGAAGCTCCTGTGCTTTCACTCCTTTTCTTTTCTTCCCTTTCATGTTCCATTTTTCTCAAGATCCATACAATTCTATCAAACAATGGCTTGTTCTACATTCAGAACATCTCATCATTCTTGTATCCTTTATCTGCCGTGTTTCCCCGAAAATAAGACACTGTCTTATATTATTTTTTGCTCCCAAAGGAGCACTAGGTCTTATTTTCGGGAGGTGCCTTACTTTGGGGGAAACACGGTAGATCCCCCACCCCCAAATAACACCCCCCCGCGGCTCCTTACCTGATTGAGCGGGGTGCA
>JANHFO010003348.1:4808-15808 GCA_032468095.1 Pareas carinatus
TCACTGGCTCAAGGTTGACTCAGCCTTCCATCCTTCCGAGGTCGGTAAAATGAGGACCCAGATTGTTGGGGCCAATAGGCTGACTCTGTAAACCACTTAGAGAGTGCTGTAAAGCACTGTGAAGTGGTATACAAGTCTAAATAATAAATAATAAATAAAATAAATAATTCAAAGGCTTCTTGGTTAACTCTTTATGCCAGCAGTCAGGCTCCTTTTAATATTCTGAATATAGTCGAGACACTAAGTCTCATTCAGTTATTTAAAATTTTTACAATCATATAATGGAATATCTTCATGTCAACAGCTATAATACAATACAGAATTGGGTATGGTTCAGTACCTTAAGTCTCTTCATTTCAGTGGATTTATGCATATTTGTATTGATCTGAATTGAAGCTAGTGTTTAATATTTGCTACATTAGGGGTCCCCAGCCCTCAGCTCATAGACCGTTATCGGTCTGTGGTCTGTTAGGAATCAGGCCGCACAGCTTGAAGTAAGTGGTGGGCAAATGAGTGAAACTGAAACCATCCCTTCCCTCCCCGCCACTAGGTCCATAAAAAAATTGTCTTTCATGAAATCGATCCCTGGTGCCAAAAAGGTTGGGGACCCCTGTGCTAGATAGCAAGAGTATCTAATTTTCATTGAACTCAAAAAATGTATCCCAGGAATAATTTTATTTGCTAACTTTATGTTGTTCCTATTTGCAAGAGGAGATACCGTAATTGTGTCCTGCTTTCCCTCAGCAATTTCAAACTTGGAAGTGAAGAAAATAAAGTATATTACTCCTAAAATAGTTCTGGGATTGTTGGGTGCCAGGTGAACCCGGAGAGCCCAGCAGAATTGAGAAGAAAATCTCCTTTACCTTCATGCTGGAAAGAATTTGTTCTGGCAATGGGGCACTACGTTTCCCTCAGGGAGTAGGAGCAGCTGAGATTGCTTGTCTGGAACTAAGAGGGAAGCTCTCTGCTTGCTCTATGTTGAATCGCTGAGGACTTTGATTTTAAAAACCAACATTGTGTTTGGGAGGGAGGGATTAATTCACGCCCTGTGACTATAATACAGATTGCGCAACAACCCACATTATCCTTTCTCATTTCCAAAAGCAAGGGGAGAACTAAGACAACTCTTGGCAAGGAGTTGCTTTCCATGAAAAGTTTGAATAACAGGATAAAAGTATGCGTTCTCTCAAGCTTTCCAGCCTGAGACCCCTAATCATAATGCAATGTACAGTTATTATTGTTTGAATATAACAATGATTTCAGAAGGCACTCAGTGATTCATTGCTTGGATTCATACATAATCTGGTTGGAGATATGTTACAAACAGGCTTCTTATTTTTGATATGTAGAATCCCTTTGTTCGATCTAACTATTGAATTTGATTCCCCCCCTGTCTTGCCTTTGCGATATGGTTTTATTGTTTACATTTTTTTCAGTGTTATAGATTTTCACTCATTACAGCTATATTATTGTGGCCTATTTGAATCATAGTCTGTTCTTATGATCTCTACATGGGGCTCCCCTTGAGTTGCATTCGGAGACTACAGCTAGTTCAGAATGCAGCCGCGTGGGGAATTTTAGTTACGAGTGGGCGTGCCCACGTAACCCCTCTCCTATGCGAGCTGCACTGGCTGCCGGTGGTCTCACGAGTGCACTTCAAGGTGTTGGTAACCACCTTTAAAGCGCTTCATGGCATAGGGCCCAGTTATTTGCAGGACTGCATTCTACCCACTGATACCTCCCACCGCCCTGAACGCTCCCACAGAGTGGGCCTCCTCAGGGTGCCGCCAGTCAAACACTGTCGACTGGCGACCCCCAGGGGGAGAGCCTTCTTTGTGGCAGCACCCACCCTCTGGAATGATCTCCCCCCTGCTATAAGATCAATTACTGACCTTCTGACCTTTCGCCGTGTCTTAAAGACCCACCTGTTTCATCAAGCGGGCTTGTCATAGCCACGCCTTGTTCTCCTGCGTTCAAATCTAATTTAAATTTGATGGGAAACAATTTTATCGCTCCCCTTTTAAATTCTCAATTTTCAGGCTCTGTTTAATTCTTTTTAATTATGTTTTAAATTGTATGTATTATTGTATCTTTTAAATTACCTGTAAGCCGCCTGAGTCCTTCGGGAGAAGGGTGGGATAGAAATAAAATTATGATGATGATGATGATGATGATGATGATGATGATGATGATGATGATAATGATGATGATGATGATGATGATGAATCAATATTACAATCACATGGCCCTGGGAATGCTGTGATGGCCGGAACTATGAGGACGCATCATAAGTACCATTTGTTAGCATCATTGCATCTTTGAACAGTTGTTGAATGAATGGTCATAACAAATGGCCTATTGGTAAATGTAGTAAAATTTACCATGAAAAACATCTGTTTTAAGTATATCTGTTTAAAAATTAAAAAAATCCACTTGTTTTGTTTAAATAAACACTGTCCTGTGATTTTATGAACATCTATTCACATAATTGAAATAATTTCCTTGATAATCAAATGAACTGTCATTTATAGTAAAGCTTTCTTATATGTAATATTAGGATATAAAGTATATTTATTTTCAACAGCGGTAAAACCTGTTCTTGAGCCTCCATGATTTATATCCTAATTTTTAGGAAAATTCTGTAAAACCTTTGTATTAGAGACAATTACTGTGCACCTTTTTGCTTTGCTGCCCAGAACATTTTGCATGGATTTAATTGTAACTAATTTTTTGCTCAAGAGAATACTCTGTAATCCAGTGGAACCTATCATTAAGATCTTATTCATATTTGCTGCATTCTTATATGTATTATTTCTTTTCAACAGTAAATTATATTTATCTGAGTTATTAGAGTGACCATCTGTACTACATTATATCTCCCCGGCCCATCAAATATGGCAGAGATGGCATACTGTGGATACTGCCTTCTAGGGAGCTATATTTGGTAGGTGGGTCCCAGGAGATGAGCTTTCTATGCTGGGGTGCCTGCCTTATGGAATTTTCTCCTCCCAGAAGAGCTGAACTCCATCACTGTTAACAATTCACAAATCTCTGAAGACTGGGTCATCAGACCTGGGAATCCCATGGAACTTAAGATGGCTCCATTACTTGGGCTAGCATTATCTTCCCTTGTTCTTGTGCTTTTTATAATTTTAATAGTAAATATATCTGTATATGCATGTATATGTGCAAGTAAGTATGTGTATATATATATATATATAGTGTTCTATGATGCCCAGAATAACTTTTTGTGAGATGAAGGGAGGGTCATACAAATTTGATAAACAAATAAATATTTCCTGCTGCTATAGTGAGAAATAAATTCACCTCCTGTGTGGTAAAATATTTGTGTAATTAAATACATTAAGTTTTGAGAATATTTTCATGTTCCTGTTTCTTAATTTATACATTTCAGACATATGTAAATTCATTATTTAATTGATTCACAATATTTATTTTTATTTCAATATTGAATATTAAAATAAACAACATTTGATCTAACCTCCAATTAAACTCCAAAAATCTATTATGTTTGTCAAATATTTTAGTTTTGTAAGCTTCAATAGGCAGAAAATAAAAATGTCAAATACTAAATAATAAATGAAACAAACAGTAGAGGTAATATTTACATAAAGTTTCAATAAATGGATTTGCCAAAGATTTTTTTTTTCTGAGGCTATTGGAATGTTATTTTTTTTTTAATGGCATGCTAAACATGTTCAACAGTTTCACATAGGGATATTATTTCAATTCTGATCGCATGGGAATCTTCAGGGGGACTTCCAAAGACACTCATACTTTTCTAGAAAGCAGGAGGAAATCAGAAAAAAGAAAAAGAAAATCTAGTATTAGAAAGGAAAAGAGGGTCAGTTGGAAATGTAAAAATGAAAGAGATGGAGTGTTTATAAGCCAAAATTGGAATACTTGGTAGTCAGATTGCAGATAGGGTGCCTCTGTATATGTCTGTGTCTATGTGGCTGCTTGTTTTTATTTGTTTATTTGTTTATTTATTTATGTATCCTCCATAAATGGTATTAAACACAATGCAATACAGAAAAAAAATCAGAAATGTTACACAACTTTCATGTAGACTGGTGACAATCATAAATATCAACATAAATTTTAGGTCATGTAATCTTAGTATGTTTAACCTACAAAAAGTCTAATTTATAAAAAATCAAATTTATTGGACATTAAAGCTCACACATGGATTCCAAGTGCCATGCCCATACTAGCCTTGGGGAGTAATTTGATTGTTCCTTGTTGTACAAAGGACACAGGTTTTATTTTATTTTCCTCTTTTTAAAATGTATCTGTAGCCTTGGAAGATGAGCAGATGAGTAAATTGGATGGGAATTCCTTTATAACACTAAGCATTCTGAATTCTCTCTCTTCATATATTAAGTCTGTAGCAGAGACCAAAGAACTATCTAGAGTACATTCCTTTCAATTAATAAATTTCACCCATTTAGCCTGATGCTATTTTAAGAATTTTCTCTTCCCACCTTGTCATATATCCCTTCGATACTACGCTCTAAATTGCTTTTGAAAATTTTGAATACCATTGGGACAAGAATAAAGTTCTGGGAGGATACCACTTCCATAATGATTCAGAACAAGTTACAAGCACGTTTTGGTTGTAACTGATTAACCAGTTGAAAATCCATTAAACTACAATGTCCGCATTTATCTACCTTATCTGTATCTGTGTTTATGTGTGTGTGTGTAAGAGAGAGAGAGAGAGAGAGAGAAAGAGAGAGATTTCATGTGCATATTTTGGGATGAATTGCCACAATTCTTCTCAAGCTCCATGGTCAAAATCATGTTGCTGAATGCTACGCAGTTCTATCTCAATAAGATTTTGTTTCCATCATTTCCCTTGACTCCATCCACTGTTTATATTTAATAGTTTAAAAAAAAGATAGAACAGCGGAAGCAGATAATGTGAACTCAATCTGAAGTGCTATAATACAAAAAAATACCTGACAAAAATAATACGAAGTAGGTCAATTTATTTCTGAGCTATTTTTTTTCAAGCTATAATATTACTTTTGATAATTCTGTTGCCTTTTCTCATTTCCTCCCCTTTTTTCCTAGAAGGGATAAGGAATTGAACTTCTCTAGCAATGACAACATCCATGCCAAAATCTTTAGAAACGATTAGTAGCTTTTGAAAATGAATCACTCAAATGGTATATTAATTTTTGTCTATTCTTTACAAAAAAGGGAACAAGGAAAAGTCCGAATAGAATTCTCAGTATCGAACAGTGCGGTCTTATGAAAATTGAAAGGTGTTTACTTGAATGAGACTTATTCCATAGTGAATGGATTTAGGATTGCATTGACACTTCTGAAATCAGATTACCGCAATGTAGTGTAAATATTTTTCTTTCAAATAATTGATAGAATTTCTGTATGTCAAACAGCATTCACAAACTGACATGTACAAGTACTGTACCTTGATTTTAACGAATGACCTGCTTTTTAGTCATCAAGTCACTTCTGGTTCCTGTGACCTAATTCATAAAATAGTCTGTCAGTAACAACTTCTCTGAGTTTTTATAAGCTTTTGTTTATGATAACAATGGTTGTGACTAGCTATTTTATCTTCTGCCAACTGGTTTTTTTTATTATGCCTTTAATTTTTCCAAGTATCACTGTCTTAATGAAAAACTTTTGGTTCTTTGTTAATTGTCTGAAATATTTAAGCTTTAACTTCATTATTAGTGCTTCCAGTAACCATTTGGCCTCACTTTAATATCAAATTATTTGTTGTTGGTACAGTCCAAGAGACTCTCAGTTACATTGTCCAGCTCTACAGTTCAAAGACATTAATTTTTCCTCTTTCAAACTTTCTGATAATCTGGCTTTTACAGCTGTTTGTTACAACTGGAAGCACCTGGCCTTCACAGTAACTGTCTTTGCTGTAAGTATGTCTCTACTTTTTAATAGTTTGTCTAGATTTTCTATTTGATTTCTCTTTCACTCAAAGAGCAGATTTTTTAATATAATAATTTCATTTATCATAGTTTTTTAACCACAGGAATATAAAGTTACTACTGTTTTTTTATCTATTTGTAGTGGGTTACTACTGCAATATGTTCATTTGACATAATCTTGGAGTTTTTAATATTCAGCCTCAAATCAGCATTTTTACTTTTTTTGGCTTCACCAAGACTGCAGCATATCTGAAATATTTCTTCCTGAAATTTTAATTTCAGTTTCTTTTTCTCCCAATCCAGCCGTTTCCATGATATCTTTTACACAAAAGTTAGATAGGGTGAGGTTATTCAGCTTTGATTCTTTTTTCAATGCTATGTTTTTCTTTCGAGTCAGCATACAAATTGTTCAGTATGTAGGTGAGTTGATATAGTCCATCCATATTGTAATATATTGGTATTTACAGAATCAAAATCCATAGTGTAATTATTATAGGAAAAGTAATACAGGTAGTCCTTGACATACAACTGTTCATTTAGTGACTTATCAAAGTTACATGGGGCGGCACTGAAAAAAGTGACTTATGACCATTTTTCACACCAACAACCATAGTATCACCTCCATAATCACATGATCAAAATTCAGATGGTTGGCAACTGGCTCACATTTATAACGGTTTCAGAGTCCTGGGGTTGTGTGATCTCCTTTTGCGACCTTTTGATAAGTTAAGTCAATGGAGAAGCCAGATTCATTTAACAACTGCAATGATGCACCTAACGACAATGGCAAAATGGGTGGCAAAAAGGGGCAAAATTCAGTTATTAAACATTCCACTTAGTAACAGAAATTTTGGACTTAATTGCGGTTGTAAGTTGTGGACTACCTTCATATTTTTGTAACACTTTTTACCTTTCTCTATTACCCACTGGATATTTACAGTGTGATCTTAAAGGCACTGTATCTTCAGCTTGTTCTTTTCACAGTATTTGTTTGTTTGCTTAATTATTTCATTTATTTGTTTGATTTATATAATTTTGGTGAAATCTGGATTGCAAAATCTTAAGCATTATCTTATTAGCATGCAAATTAGATGCACATGTTCTGAGATTTTACTGTTTTCCATTTATCTTTATTCTTTGGTGAATTTATTTGTCACAGCGTGTAATGGTTTCAATTTCCATGAAGATGGTAGGCCATGACGTGTATCTGATTGATCGACATAAGTATTCATTTATATTGTTTGGACTATTTGGTTACGGCCCCGTCAATAGATTTTATAACATTCCACCTCACATCTCCATATTCAGTAGGGAGAGAGGAGGACCAACATAACTATTTAGTACTATTATGGAGATTAGAAATGACTAGAAATAAAGGATTTCTGGAATTCTCCCCTTTGGAAATGCAATTGGCTCTATAACTTTAAAAGAACTATAGTGCGATACCATGCATTTTGATTCAAAATTAAGGCCTCCCGTTGTGTGCAAATAGGAATTACTACCAGTTAAGTATGTGTACCATAGCAGTAACTCAAACTAGGAGCCACTGAATCTTATAAAGGGCATAATCACTAGAATAAATTTTTAACCTCCCAATAGAGTAATGTCTGCAGCCCTTCATTATCCAATCGTGGAACATTTGAAACCATTTATATTTTTGCTCAATTTGAATAACATGTAACGGATGAAAGATCTCTTTGCACAAATGATTTCAGCTGCTTCCAATTCACCTCTGGACCAGCTTATTCATTCTGATGGCTGAATAAGCTGGTCCAGAGGTGAATTGGAATGGCATTTTTCTGTTTTCTTGCCAGTTCGTCTGAAACTAGAGGAAAGTTGGCTTTGTGTGTTCGTTTTACAACATTGGCCCCCAACCTTCTGGGCATCAGGGACCAGTTCCTGATGGTTTTTCCGTGGACTGGAGGAAGCATGACTTTGCTGCCTTCATCTTGCAAATGGGGCTTGACTTGTTTGTATGGCCTGGTTGATGGCATGCCACGGACCGGTGCTGGTCCATGGACCGGGGGTTGGGGATCCCTGTTTTACAACACTAAGTCTTGTGAACAGTTTTTGGATCAGCTTTAGACTTGTAGCACAATGCCTCTCAGCTTCTAGGTGTAAACAAAACCTTGTTCAGTATCAGTTGCATTTTAATTGTTCTGTGGAAAGAATATAGGCAATGCTATCAGCCAACTGGATCTCAATGATTCTAGTCAGGATTTAGTCAGTTTCATATCTCTGTTAAAACAAAATAAACAAACTTAGTCTTTTGGTTGTTGTATAAGCAAGCATTATCAGCAAACCTAATCTTAATCCTCCTAGTCAGTTTCACAGTCCCTGTTTGAAAAACAAACAAATATACCCAAACCTGTCCAACTTGATTTTCCCTCCTTATGTAAGCAATGTTCATTAAACAGTTGTTCCACTGCCCAAGCTCAAGGCCGAAGGCAGCAATTACTTCCTTTAATACACACAGATACAGTGACTCTAAATTGCCACCATGATTGAACTATTAGAAATTGTACTTGCCTACAAAAATAATACTATGTTTTTCTTGCAGCATCTTAATAAAAAACATTAGAAATAAGAGATTTTATAGGAGCTGGGTCTCCCCCAGTTAGCTAAAAATGCTGTATGTGGTGTCTGCTAACATTTTGTTTTAGTGTGCATCCATTTGAAGCAGAAATGAGTTCTCTTTTACACCAGGAGCTACAACTCAGGGGTCCATATATTGTGTGAATCCTGTTTCTGGAATTCCCTTAATGGTCAGTTGGCAGGAGCATTGACTGACCACTGGTGTTCTCAGACTCGTCAAGGCAGCAGTGAAGACTTTTGGAGACTGGCTTCAAAATGTTCGATGAGAGAGAAAGTAATAGAAATTGTGCTAAATAGAAGTGTCCTATACTAAAAGAAGGGTCATATTTTGATTACCAGAGTTGGTTATTTGGCTGTTCTTGTTTAAACAAGTATATTTATGCAACATCTCTGGAATAGATAGAAGAATGAAACTGAGGCTTTATTATAAGCTAACTGCACTAGCTCAAAAGGCTGATGTAACTCATAAAAGGTATATAACAGCAATAAAAAATATCTATGAATATGTTGAAGTCATTGAACATGTATAACTGCTTATTAAATCCAAAAGTGAATGCTAAAATTTATAAAGGTTTTCCACTACTTCGGTAATATAAGTCACAAATCCAATTAACTTGATCTACTGTGGGAAAATGGCTCGCTTTTAAAACAGGAAAGAAAAGGAAAGTGATTATTGATGGGGAAACTTTGTTCTGAACATTGTTTTAAATTCAGCTGGGAGATTCTTGATTGCTGACTATATTTACGTCAGATCTTTCTCTATTAAGTCTACCCTCCCTTCTTCAAATTCCTCTGGCATCAGAGCCAGAGGCTAATTACCTCCATAGCACAAAACAAGATGCATTGGCATTGCAGTACTGTAACTCTTTTGTTCTGAGCTTTTTAAAAACAATTAAAATATCTAATTTCAGTAATCATCTTTGCATCCATTCATACATTCCTTAGAATTGCAGAAACTGTTAAGACATTGTCAAGCATTAGGCTGTATCTCCATTGTGTTCTTCTTCTGCTTTGGTGCCTTCAGGTCAGTGTGGACTCCTTTTGACTGCCTGAACTTGACAAGGTTTTGCCACCACATACAAAATGAGAATGGGGATGATTGAATCTAGATCCTGACCGGATCCTATTGAATCTCCAGCAATATATATATTCAGCTTGATGTCTCTTTCAAATTCTTCTACTTCGATGAAAAACTAGGTGCTGTTATGAAGAGCTTAACTTAATCATACAGGTAGCCCTCAACTTACAAAAGTTCATTCAGTTACCATTTGAAGTTACAATGGCACTGAAAAAAGTGACTTGACCGCATTTCACACTTACGACCATTGCAGCAGCCCCATGGTCACATGATTTACTTTCGGATGCTTGACAGCTGATTTATATCTATGACATTTGCAGTGTTCTGAGGTCATGTGATCCTCTTTTGCGACATTCTGACAAGCAAAGTCAACGGGAAAGCCAGATTCACTTAACAACTGTGTTAACAAATGTGGCAAGAAAAGTCGTACATTGGGACAAAACAAATTTCTCACTTAGCAACAAATTCTGGGCTCAATTGTGGTCGTACGTCAAGGACTACCTGCAAATATAAGATAGAATTATCTCTACATTTTTAAAAATTCTTTTCATCAGATGAAGAAGATGATAGCAAAGAATCAAAATGACCTTTTTTATTTTGGCATCAAACTTCTGAAGTATATTCAGATATCATGGGATAAAACAAAGGAAAGACCTTTCTGCTATAATTATGAAATTATAACCCATCCGATCCAGCAGGAGAGACATGCTATGAGTCCCAAAGAATTCCGTCTAATGGCACCCTTTTCTGCTACAATCCTGCCTTTTGGTACAACATCCCCACTGAGGAGAATGTTAGCCCTAACCTTCTAGGCCAGTGATGGCGAACCTATGGAACACCTGCCACAGTGGGCACGCAAAGCCCTCTCTGTTGGCACGTGAGTTGTTGCCCCAGCATTGCCTTAGAGGTGAGCATGCTCAGAAAGAGAGTAGCGGCATCGGGCGATGACATCACAGGGCCATGCACATACTCAGAAGGAGAGTAGTGGCACTGGGCGATGATGCCATGGCCATGAACATACACAGAGTAGCAGTCATGACTCATTAGCTGCAACTTGTCTGGGCACTCAGTGCCTAAAAGGTTAGCCATCATTGTTCTAGGCCTTCCAGAAAGCTCTCAAGACATGATTTTTTAAAAAAAATCAGACCTGAGGATCCCTCAACAATAGGGATCCCCCACACAGATACACACAGTGGCTACATCATGTGTAACATTATGATTTTAATGCTCTCGTAATTTGGTTTTAATAATTAGTTGAATTGTTTAATTGGTTCAAATTTGCGCGCTTGCAGCCAGCTGGGAGGCTCCGAATTCGTATACTTGAAAACCTCAAATTCACAATCTCAGAAAATTAGAATATTACATGAAATCAATAAAACAAGAATTGT
>JANHFO010003348.1:19715-32528 GCA_032468095.1 Pareas carinatus
AGTAAAAGGTCAGGAATTCTCTTGTGTTTTTAGATTTAGCTTGGCTAGGATACTAGTTAGATAATGAAATATCTGCAAGTAAACAACCATGCTCAGAAAACACCAAATACTTGACTGTTCAACCCTGAGCTTCTCTTCTATTGAAATTATTGCACTTTAAACTTTGTTTAAGTTGTCTATAAACAGAAACTTTTCTGAAAGTGCAGGGAAACTTAATTGGCAATATATTGCATGGGTAATGAAATTGGACTTTGTAATTTCTATATTTTGCTCCACACTGGCAAAGGAAAGCAACAACAGAAGTTTCTAGAATTCCTGTTTCTAATCGGGTAATATGGTTGCCAAGATAATCTAATCTGCCAATTTAAATGGCTGAATCACATGAAAAGATGACAGAACAATTAATTTGCTGATGAATAATTTGCCATATTTGTTGAGTCCGGCAAATAAAGGGTCAAGAGGAGGCTTGCAACAACTTCAGCTCTTTTATTCAGATCCTAACATCCAGCAGCCAGCTCATTGACAGCTCTTCCTTTTATACTGGAAGATGTCAGTGAACTGGCCAATCACAGTGTAGTATTTTCCCGCTTCAGCCAAAGGACCTGACTGAAGCCTTTGATTAAACTAATTAGTTTACTGGGTAAGTACATAACACCCCTCCCCTCTTAGATGGGCTTTTCCAATTAGCATGCGTAGTCCTTGAGGTACGTAGGGCATATCCTATTCCTCGAAGACCTGCGCAGTTCTTTTGGAAGACCGGCTCTGGACAGAGTGGCTATCTCTGCTGCTTCCTCTGGAGGCCCCACTGGAACTGCCTGGGCATTACCAGGCAGGGCCTCAAGGTTGGGCAGTGCCGTGGCATTGGGCTGACATCGTTGGATCCCTGGAGCAGCTAAGTCATGCGTTGGTTTATAAATTTCAGAGACAGGGATGATGTTTTCGTTAGAGTCAGTTGTAATGTGTGATTTGCTAATTGTTAGCTTGCGGCTCCATAGCTGGTCTACGTGCCATTTCCAGAACCTTCTATCGGCCATTTTTAAAGTGTAAGACCTAGAGCCGGTAATGGTTTCAATTATTCCTGGCAACCAAATGGAACTGGTTCACCTATTGTAAATTTTCTGCATTTATCTACAGTAATGGATTCCCTATGGCTGGTGTAATTTGGGTGCAATCTGTCCAATACAGATCTTAATTTTTGGCCCATTAATAGTTTGGTTGGGCTTCATCTGGTTGTTGCAGTAGGGGTAATATGGTGGACCGAAATGAATTTATCGATCCAGGCTTTTTTCGGCCACCAAGTCCTTGGGCCACCTCCTTCACACCCAGTTAATGACAGTTTGGAGTGTGGGGTCAGATGCAGATTCCTTGGCAACCTCAGCAGATGTTGCAATGCCCTGGCCCATACAGTCAATGAGTAGCACCGGAGCCTCGGGGCAAGGATCGTCCATGTGCTATGATTGCGGGCACTGGCTGAAGGCATCAGCATGTCCCAAAGTTCGCCTAGGCCGGTGCATAAGTTTGTGGGTGTATGCCGAGAGAAGAATTGTCCATCTCAGTAACCAAGGGACAGAGTGGCAGGGGTGGGTTTGTTGCCCGCTAAGAGTCCAAGCAGGGGCTTGTAGTCAGTGATTAGTTCAAAATCACGGCTGAAAAGGTAGATGTGGAATCGCCAGAGGACCTGTATGAAGCCTTTGGTTAAACTGATCTAGTTAACTGGGTAAGTACATAACAATATTAAGAAACTGTAAATAGAATTAAAATGTTATAGAATATATTCATATTATATCATTGCCTTTACAATCAACCTCAGTCTGTTCTACATGAACCATCCTCTTCTGGATGGATCCTAATAATGTGCAAAGTGACAGCAAAGAAGTTTTACAAGCAGGCAAAGAAAGAAAGGGAGTCTCAGATGACCATTTCTAGTTTATTAGCTTTCATCAGCAAAGCATTCCCTTTATGGGATTTGAACCTGGACTGTATTACATGTTAGGCTAAAGTCTTAGCCACTGAGCCACAGGTTTTTCCTTTCTTTGTTGGCTTGTACCAGGGGATCTATCAAGCTTTTTTTAAATGAGGCAATACACCTGAGTTTTTTTCTGAATACAGAAGTGACCAAATTACTCCCTTTGCCTTTTTGGCCCCAGACTAGGGGTTTTAGCTGGCTGTAGCTAGGTGACACACTTTTTTTTATAGACAACAAAAGTTTTACAATCTGGCAAAGAAAGAAAGGGAGTCTCGGATGGCCATTTCTAGCTTATTAGCTTTCATCAGCAAGACATACCATTTATGTTCAAATTGAAAAAGGATGACAATTTACTTTCTACATCAATTCTGAGGGTCCAATAATATCTTAGATGTAGGATGGCCCTAGGCAATCAGTCTTGAATTTAGAGCACAATCAATACATAGGCCGTTTTAAATAGCTGAAGTACCACATACATTCAATTTTTTTTGCACCCCCACAGGAAGGAGGCCTTACCATAGAATTAAGTTGTTCAAACCAGTTCTAGAGAGAGCTCTTCTAAGATGTTAGGGCATGTAAACCATTACATACTTTTGTATCTGAAAAACTGTTTTATATTGTACCAGCCACTTCAAGGTCTTATCATGTTTAAGATATGATATGTCAGCAACACCCAGCACCCTTTGTTTTAAACTTTTCTTGGCCATAGATCTGCTTGAACTGGGAATTGATCAGAGAATCTGAACTGTGAAATGTTGTTTGCAATGAAAAGATGGTATAAAATAACCACACATATTGATTTATACTATCTACGTTCTGGCAGTCCCCGAATTTCAGAAGCTCCACTTTAGGAAATTCTGATCTTAACACAAAGGGACACAAAACTGACAGCCATGATTTTTGGATAGGTACACACACAATTCAACTTATATAACAAACCACTAGTGCTGACTTTCAGTGACACCATGCAAATGCAGGAGGCTTTCAGCAACATTCAGAGTTCACAACTTCAGGTTAAGGCTGGAGGAATATGTTAAAAGCATACATTTTCTAAAGTCATCTTCAAGAAAAGAAGGTTCTTTATCCTGACATAGGAATTTCAACAGAACTTTATCAAAAAATTGTTATTGATGAGACTGTGTCAGAATTCCTGTTTCCCCTGGGAAAAAAGCACTATTAACTGGGCATTTTGATGTATACACTATTTGATGTAGTGGTGCAGTGTTTAGAGTGCAGTACTGCATCCTACTTCTGTTAACAGTTGACTGCCAGTAAGTTCAGCAGTTCGAGTCTCACTGGCTCAAGGTTGACTCAGCCTTCCATCTTTCCGAGGTCGGTCAAATGAGGACCCAGATTGTTGGGGGAAATATGCTGATTTCTGTAAACCGCTAAGAGAGGGCTATAAAGCACTGTGAAGCGGTATATAAGTCTAACCACTATTACTATTTTTAATCAAACAATAAAGCTATTTGGACTGATTTATATAGCAGAATGCAGTAGTAGAACCCCGAATTGTAGCATGGATAGCAGCAACCGAGACAGAATAATAGTGGGGACAACATTTTAATATTTCTTACTAAGAGGCACACAGTAGAAATGACTGTCTTTTTAACATTATTTTAATTATTTCATTTTTATTGGCATCAATAATTTAATTTATTCCTTATGTACTGTTCCAGAGTCTGGTGTTAAATAATCACTTAGCACCTTAGAAATTTATCCCCTTCTGCTATTTGTGCATGCGTATGAATGCCTCTGTGTGTGTGTATATTCAGGTGTGTAATACTTGTTGCCAATAAAAAGTTAAACAGTGGGTCTGTGGTCATAAAAAATTAGCATAGCTAAAAGGGAAAGGAATCATTATCAGAAAGGTATAAATAAATTTTTAATGATTTTAATGCATAAATAAATAAATATTAGTTTTGCTGACTTTTTAAATATCCTTACTGGTTTTGAAGTGGAGTTAATATATCAGTTGCTAACCCATGCACTTGTTTATCTCAGTTTCCTTTTCTATGGAAGAAAAATGGAACAATGTTGAGCTACAAAACATTTGCATTTAAGTAAATATAAATGTTATATCACACCCACACATCTGCATTACATCTGTTTGGAGCATGTAGCATTATGCAAAGGGCAGAAAAGAGTAAGAAATAGAGTAAGAAATAATAAGCAAAAAGCTTAAACATATGAGATAAGAGTGTAGAAAATGAAATCTAGTCTAATCTAGTTTACATCAAAAACATTCCCTAACAAATTTTTATACCTTCTTTTTCTGTCCTTGTAAGATCTCTTTACAGGATGAAGAGACATTTGGAAAAAATATAAAGACTGAAAAATGTTTTTTAACAGCCAAAAAAAAAAGAAAAAAGAAAACTGCATGAGATTAGATGGCTATAATAACGAACTCTATTTCACTTGGTATTTTATTTATTACTGTTATTGCACGTCAACTATATTTTTAAACAATCTGTCTTCATAGTGAAATCTTCACATGCCTTCAAGCATTTTTTTTAGTCACTTCTCGGTTGCTCCTATTTTTACTAGGCTTAGGCATAATCAGTACATTTTATTTAGAAACTCTCACCGTGTTACTGACACCACACAATTTTATTATCAGCAGTGTTCAAGCAAACACAAACCAAAGTAGGTCAGTTACAGTTTTAACTGGAAAACCAAATCACTTAAAAAGATATGCAGATAATTTCATCGTGTAGTTCAAAGCATTCCGAGCTACACCTTGACATAGCAGAACACATTTCCAAGCAAAATTCTTTTGTTTTCCTTCTTTTCTTCCCTTCCTCCTCCCATTCTTCCTTCGAAGGGCATTGCTTTCTACAATTCCTTTGCCCTGGTACAGACTGTCAGTCAAAATAACCATTCTTCTGGCAGTTTTAGAGAAGCAAGTAATCTTTAATATCAATTACGCAAGATATCGTCCCCACTCAGAGAAAGGTCGCATTCCAAAAAGATGTCACACAAAATCCCTTGCTCAGCTTTCTAAAATAAAAATAAACTAATGATAGGCCAACTCAACTGCACATTATATCATTAGGTTGACTAGTTTGAGAGATTTCAGTAGAGCAATAATAGCTTAATTCATATTGGCCGTTATCCTATATCATTATGCCTTGCTGTGACTTCTGCACATTTTCATGCTGTTGATTTCCAGGGTAGCAGCCTAATAATTAGAACCTGCCTGAGCCTCATTAGCATAAACAAACCCTGCAGCCAATTCCTTATCATTAAGTAATTCTAAAAGATGCACATTCCTAGGTAATTATTTATATCTATCCAAGCTGGGTTTATGATGTTCAGAATGCAACACAAAGCATCGTTTCTAGATCCATCATGCAAATTCATGCAGGTGTCAGAATTAAAAAGAAAACAAATCTATTTAATATGCACTCATTCTGGTTGTTTAATATTTCAGTTCTAAAGATATAGAAAACATTTCCAGGACATAATTTTTCTTAGAGTCTTAATATTTGCTGTTTAATGGTATTGGCTTGGATGTATCATTTCCAGCTAAAATGACTATGATGTTCCTGACATAAATCAGAAAGTGACACTTTATAGTTTATCATCTTTTGTAATAGTTAACACTCAAGAGAAACATCTTTAAAATGTCATAAGAAATGTCAATATTTTGCAACACAAGTCAAGTCTAATAAATCAAGAAATTAGCCCAGTAAGAAAGCATAAACTCAGAAACAGCAATGATGAAATTTGGGATTCCAAGCCTATAATGACTATTGAAATAAATAGAGCTTGCTTTAAAAAAATAGTAAAGGGAAACCTATGCATGTCTAAGTGGAGCAAAATCCTGTTGTTTCAGTGAAAAAAACTTTCATTTTCTTCATTTCTAGGTAAATGTATATACACTGGAAGTTTTTAAGAAGAGATTGGACAACTATTTATCTCGAATTATATAGGGTCTCCTACCTGAGCAGGCGGTTGGACTTGAAGACCTTCAAGGTCCCTTCAAACTCTGTTATTCTGTTCTGTTCTGTACATGATGGAACCCAACGTAATATTTCCATATGTGAATTTCAGAACGTGTTCTCTTTGCATCTGAACTTGTTTCACAGGTAATATGATTGGAGATTAAAATTAGTTAAAGTATGAAGCAATATATATATATATATTAACTTGTAATTATATATAATGCTAATCTACCACCCATAAGTAAAACGTAATCCATAACAATACATTGGTAATACAGAATTCTCAGATTTTCTTTTTGTTTATGATCTCCCTAATGTGTACGAGTTATTATTAATATAATCACTCATAAATCTGAGCACTCTCTGCAATGTGCATTGCTTCTCATTAGTTGTTTAAGACACTTCAATGAAGTTGGCCACAATTATTCTCACGATAGAACCAGATAATTAGATTGAGAAATACTCACTTGCTCAAACTCATCTAGTGAATCCAAGCGAGTCAACATATAAATCTTTTAACAACCTTAGTTTTATTTTATTCCCTGAACTTAAGGGCACAAGAAAGCCCAACTAAGAGTTTAAAATTTTTAGTAGAGTTTAATGGATAAATGTAATTTAAAAGGCATATTGCATGCCTAGCTTTAATGGAGAAAGAAAGTTCTATTAAGCAAGGGCAATCAATTATATTTCTTCTACTTTATTATGTTATGAGAAAAAAGAGAACAGCTGGTAGACAAAAGTCACTAGTAATCTTTTGTCAGTCCCATTACTGTTTGTCACAAATTAACCCACTCAACACTTATCTGCACTAAGGCCCAAGTATTATTTACAATGCTTCAGATTTATTATACATTAAATACACCATAACATTATGATCTAGCACTTCTACTCCATCATGCCTTTTAATGCAGAGAATGGAGTCAGTCAATACATTATTTATTTCATTCTACTTGCCTCAGCTTAAGAATCCATCTGAAGTGCTTTGGCCCAGTGTCAATAGAGGATATATAATTTTACTGTAAGAGATCCTAATTTTAGTTCCGTTTGACTATCAGGAATTCTAGTAGATTAAACAAGGATGTTAAAAGTGTGTGCTCTGTAGGAGTGTTTCTGGTGACAGGAGTTTTTCCAGTGACGCAGCGGCGAGACGGCAAGGGAAAATTGGACTCCGATCCCTGAAGCCGGCTTTAGAAATTTTCCAAATGCCAAAAGGCAAAAACTCTTCCAGAAGAAAAAGGGGCACAAGAGGGTGATAGTAGTGCCCTCGTAGTGATCTGGTGCTCTTCGTCGGAAAGACCTAAATGGCGAGACGGGAGACTGATTGATTGGCATTAGCCGAGGACGAATGGAAACAAAAAGGAAACAGAAATGCTGAGGCCGAATCACAGTAGGAGCCTACCTTCAAAATTATCTAAATAACTTTCTTTTTGCTAAAAACCTGAGACTGAGCAAGGGAAAACACCTAACCCTGAATTAAAAAAAAGCAGTGAAGTGAGATGTGGGGTAAAACTTTAAAGACCTGAAAGACTAGCGATCTTTATGTATTCAGAATAACAGTTGTATATTCAACAAGATACACTCAGACTACAAAAAGGAAACAAACTAAAAGCAAAGGACTATAAAGGAAACCCTGTTCTGACAAAGAAGTTTATTAAAACTATCCCAAGTCAAAGGAAAATTAAAGCCAGACTGAAATAAATTTGAATTTAACTTAATTAGAATTTTAGTATTAAGTAAAGAAAGGGATCAAAGAAACATAAAGTCTACAACAACAACATCTAGTGGGAAAGAAAGAATATATTTGATTCAAAAGCATATAAAGTGACACAGAAAGTAACAATGATGAATAAATTTGTAAAAAAAGATCTCACTAGTACAATAACTCAGACTATCCAGAGCACACCACCACAGGTGCCACGAAAGGAGAAAAAAACAGATAACCAGAGAACAGCTCTTTGAAATAGTGCAAAGAAATAATGAAATAATGCAAAGCAATGAAACAAAATTAGAAGAACTGAACCAGAAAATGTACATACAAAATCAAAATATGGAAAGAATAGCTGAACAACTTAGTGAAATTAGAATACAGAATGAACTACAACAGTAACAAATTAAAGACAATGAAGAAAAAATTCATATGTTGGAGACCAAGCTGGAAGAGAATGACAAAATAATTGAGGAACTGATGCAACAAAATAGCAAACTGGAACAAGTTAATGGAGATCTAGAAGGAGCAATAGCGACTCTGGAGATGAAATGTGCAGATCACTTTCTAAAACTTCAACATTCAAAGGAGACACCAGATGAGGAAATAGAGGAGAAAGTGACTAAACTCCTGGCAGAGGTTCTAGAGGTAAACCCAACTACTGTCAGGGATGAACTAGATGAGATTTATAGACTCAACACTAGTTATGCAAGACAAAACAACTTGCACAGAGAAGTCCACATGCAATTTGTAAAAAAGGCGGTAAGAGACATCCTATTAAACAGAGCCAGGTAACAACTTATAACATTTGAAGGGGCAAGAATAGGGGTCCTACCACAGGTTCCAAAGAGGATAAGGGAAGTGAGAAAACAATATCACTTCCTAACAGCAAAACTCAACAAGAAAAGAATAAGATTCAGATGGATAATGCCAGAGGGCATATCGTTCACTTGGAATAGTACAAGACATTATTTAAATACAGTTTTGAAGACTGAAGATTTCTATAAGTAGTATAAAATGTTACTTGATGAGAAATGATCAACAGAAACAGCTGAGGAATCGAAATTGGGAGAATGAGATAGTCAGACCAAAAAAACAACAATGACCAGTAAAAGAGATGATAACAGAGAAAACTTAAGAGATAGACAAGAAGAGACATACCAGGCAAAAACAAGAGCAGCCAAATTAAGACTTAATAAACAAGATGGATAACTTGAATGGCATATTGTCATGGAATGTAAACAATCTCAACAAACAAAGATGTAAAATCTTTTAACAAATTAAATAAGATAAATAAGGACATCATCTGTTTACAAGAAACACTTATAACCAATGCACATTATAAGCTACTCGAATAATCTAGATTGGGGAAATTGTATTTCGCCTCAACACACAATGGAAAAAAAGCGGTAGCAGTTTATATAAAAACACACATAAAATTGAAATTGATATATAAAGACAGCGAGGGCAGAGTTGTAATAATTCAGATAAACACCAAAAATAAGGAATTTCCTTGTAACAATATATTCTTCAGATACGGATAAACAAGGATTTTATGACCTACTCTATAAGAAAATAGCACAATTAAATTACCAGGATATATGCCTAATAGGGGACTTAAACAGCACATAGGACATTGAACTAGATTACAAATCTGCTAAAATAAAGAAAAAAGGAAGGAAATATCCTCCAACAGGGTTTATAAAAATTGTCAAAGAGTATGATATGAAAGACATATGGAGGCAAAGAAACCCAACATTGAAACAATATACTTTCTTTTTCAATTATCACAATTAATGATCCAGAATTGACATGGCCTGGCTAATACCTAATTTACAAGTAGATGTAAGACAAACATATATTAACTCTTACAGATACAGAACGCAAACCAATTGCACATCTGAGGTAACTTATCAACAAACAAAAGATGGACACTGCAAAGAGCAATTCTCAAGGACAAAGAATTTACAAAGAAAGCTGAAAATGAAATGAGATTTTTTTAAAGAAATTCTCAATGGAAAAGTACAACCCCAAATGGTATGGGGTATGCGGTGGCAAAAGCATTCTTCAGAGGGCTTTGTATCAGCCATATGACAAAAAGACACAAGGAAAAACTACAATCCTACAACAAACTGAAAGAGGAAATGAGAGAAATAGAACAGAAACTAACAGACCACCCAGGGGACAAACACCTACAAAGAAAAGCCAAACTAACTAAGCACAAAATGAACCTGATAGAATCTGAAAAATTAGCACAACAAATCCAAAAGACAAGACAAAGGTTTTTGAAAGCACAAACAAAACTGGGAGGTGGCTGGCAAATAAGCTCAGATGGCACAAGAAAAAGCATACCACAGAGTGCTTAAAAGACAACAAAGGACAAAGTCTATATGACCATGATCAAATTAAAAAAATAGCTGAGAGATACTACTCCAAATTATATGCAAAGGAACAAATCCCAACTGAAATCATTATCCAATATCTGACATTAAAGAAACCAGGATGAATACAAATCAATGCTAGATTAACAAATCACTGACTATGAAATTCTACAAGCAATCAAAAAACAAAAAGCAGAGAAAGCCCCAGGTTCTGATGGTATCCTAGCGGAATTTTATAAAATATTCCAAAGATGCCTGCTCAACCCATTTAAAATCATCTCAAACAAGCTCCTGACAGAAGGAAAAGTTCCAAAAACACAGATACAAGCAAATAGAACACTGATACATAAATACGGAACTGAACCTGAACAAATAAAAAACTACTGACCTATATCACTCCTCAATGCAGATTACAAGATTTTCATGACTATAATGGCAGAGTCAAAGCATAGCTAAATACTTACATACACACATACCAGAATGGCTTTTTTCCCAGAAGACAGATCAGGAATAATATTAGAATTATTATAAACTTTTGGAATTTTATGATATGCACCTGAGCAGAAAATTAGCCCTAGTATTTCTGTATGTACAAAAGGCTTTTGATAATGTAGACTGGAATTTTATCAAGCAGCAATTATATGACATTGGAATGGGGAAGAATATATTAAAAGTGGTAGATGGGATATATCAGGAGCAAGAAGCAAGAATCATCATTAATGGAGACAGCACAGATAAGATAAATAAAAGCAAGGGAACTAGACAGTGCTGCCCATTATCGCCATTACTATTTATACAGACTCTAGAAATTTTAAATGACAAAGTGAGACAAGATAATCAAATTTTAGGCCTAAAATTAAAAGGAGAATAGTACAAATTTCAAGCATTCGCAGATGATTTGATATTCATCCTAGAAGATCAAATCAAAATATCCCTATACTAATAAAAACAATAGAAGACTATGAGATAGTAGCTGGTTTAAAAATTAACAAACAGAAAACAAAGATGATTACTTAAAAACAGGACATCAAAACAACAGGATAAATTGCAGGAAAATACAACCATACAGGTAACAGACAAAACAAAATACCTAGGAGTAAATCTGATGGCTAAAGCAATAACATTAAAACAAGATAATTATGATAAGTTAATAACTCAAATAAAAATAGATCTAACTAGATGGGGACAATTTAAACTGTCATTGATGGGAAGAATTGTTACCGTGAAGATGAACATTCTCCCAAAACTTATATTTTACTTCCAACTATCTCAATTAGGCTAAAGAATCTCTTCTTTACTGAATTAATGATACTTCAATTTGTATGGGACAGAAAAAAACATAGAATTAAAACAATGAGTCTGCAAGAAAAAAGGGAAGAAGTTGAATTGGGGTTACCAGATTGGATATTATACTATCAGGCGGCCATACTAATCTGAATAAAAGAGTGGATAACACTAAAAAATAAAAGAATACTAAACTTGGAAGGATTTGATCAGCAACTAGGGTGACACGCTTTCCTTGGTTATGGTAAGAACAAAATCCATACATACTTCAACAAACACATAATAAGGAAAGCATTAATAACTTCCAGGGCAAATTAAAGGAACAAATATACCAAAAAATCCCAAGTTGGGTATCAACAACAGAAGCACTTCCATACCCAACTGGACATATACAAAAAAACACTGGGCATACAAAGAGATTCTAAATGAGGAGGGGTCGTTGAAATCTAGATATCAATTGAAAGAACAGGGATTAGGTCTTACATAATGGGCATACAGACAAGTTAGCTCATTCTTCAACAGTGACACAAAAAAGCCTGGTATATACAGACACTCTCTAGAATTAGACAAAATCCTACTTAATTCTGATGAAAAATTAATAAAAAAACCCATATAATTACTTACTGAGAATAAAAAAGGGAAGAGAACAGATTAATGGAAACATATGCAAATTGCAAATGAATCTAGGTAGGGAAATTGATTTAGATGAATGGGGGCAATTGTGGGAGCAGAACTATAAGATAACCAAATCTACAGCATACAAGGAGAACACATATAAAATGTTCTACAGATGGTACATGGCACCTGAGAGATTGGCTTAAATATCTAAGAAAAGCACAAATAAATGCTGGAAATGCAAAATAGCAACAGGAACATACTATCACATGTGGTGGTCTTGTAGCTTTGCGAGGAATTATTAGAATAAGATAAGAAATTGGCTAAACAAGATGCTAGATAATCACATAACAGCCCAGAAATATTTCTATTAGGAATAATAAATCAAAAAAATGAACAAACAAGAAAGATATCTAGCGATACACATTATTACGGCAGCAAGAATTGTGTTTGTCAAACATTGGAAAGACCCAAACTTCCCAACAGATGAGGAAATGATAACTAAAATTCTAGATTGTGCAGAGATAGATAATTTGACTTTAAAACTTCAAAATAAGGAGAACTCAATGTATTACCAAGTATGGGATAAATTCTATAATTGGTTGGCAAACATATGGAAATATGGGAATAAATGAGAAGAAAGACCTAAACAAAAATAAAAATAAAACGATGACATAAAAGATGACATAAATAGGAAATCCAATCGTAACAAGAGGCAGAGGCGCGAATAGGTACAATAACTTAAAAATGGAGATAAGAAAGGAAGAAAGATAAAGGAAGATATAAGCAAAGGTTCAGAGAAGGAGAAGAAGAGGTTAAGAAGAAGGAGAAAGAAAGTAGAAAGAGGAATGAGAGGAAGTAGCAGAAGGTAGAGAGGAGGAGAAGAAGTGAAGAAAGAGGTGAAAGAGGAGGATT
>JANHFO010003348.1:49469-60530 GCA_032468095.1 Pareas carinatus
AATTTTTATACTCTGTATGTGTTTATAAAACTTTTTAATAAAAAAAAAGAATGGAATAACTTTCCATTATAGGTAGTCCTCGACTTACGACCACAAGCGACCACAACAAAATTTCTGTTGTTAAGCAAGACAGCTGTTAAGTGAGTTTTGCTCCATTTTGCAACCTTTCTTTCCAGGGTGAATTACTGCAGGTCTTAAGTTGTTAAGTGAATCTGGCTTCCCCATTGACGTTCCTTGTCAGAAGGTCCCAAAAGGGGATCACATGACCCCAGGCCACAGCAACCATCATAAATACGAACCAGTTGCCTCTGAATTTTGATTACATGGCCACGGGGATGCTGCAATGGTTGTAAGTGTGAAAAACAGTTATAAGTCCTTTTCTTCATTGTAACTTTGAATAGTCACTAAGCAAATGGTTGTAAATCGAGGACTATATGTATAAACAAAACTTTGGGTACTTCAGTATATATGACTAGCCACTGTTCAGCGTACCAGCTTTCCTTCCAGTCTATTTTATCCAGTGCTCGTGAACATATTGGTCTCACTGCTTTTTAAGCATCATTTCAACCCATCCAACCAGTATCTGATCCCCCAGAGGTAGAATTCCTGCTTTTTCCATCTACACAGAAACGTCCGCGGGCATGATTATGTATGCTTAAAATCTAGCTAACCAGAAGAAACGGGCAGCAGGGTTATTAACCAGCTGCTGCAGCAGAAACCTGAGCTGTGTTATTTGTATTACGATCTGGTGAGGCTCATACCTCAGCTCTGAATCCTGCATAAATTGCCTGGATTCCTGTACTGCAGGAGGGGCTGCCTCACATTTGAAGAGTCCGTGAAAATGAAAAGTCTCTTTTTCCTCGAGGGTTTAAATTTACCCTGGATAGTAGATGTGCCAAAATATACACAGACTTTATTGGGTCAGTTCCAGTCTCCAGCCCGTCATGTTCTCCTTTCAGTCCCTCCCCTTTAGTCCTCTTCCAACATTTGCTAGTTAGTATTCCTAACTCAAAGTTTCTACCGAAGTCTCCCACCCGCCCTTGCTGCTCCTTTCTTCTTTGTACGTCCCAGCCAAAGTCTTCTCACCCTCCCTTCCACTCTAGGACACGTAAGCTTGCCTAGGGCCCACCTCCACGTTTCATCAGGATTATTAAAACAGTCTCGGAGGTGTGACATCCATTCCTTTACAGGAGGACAGAAAGACCCTGAGGTCCTTCCAACCTCTCTTTAATGGGAACAAAACCCCAAATAATTCTCTAGTCTTCTACCACTCAGGATTAGCTGGAAACATGAAGATTGGCTGGTAAGCAATCCCATGTATTTCTAAAAGAGAGCACTCTTTAACAATGAAGGAGTCTCAATGGACTTATTAAAAAAAGTCTATATAAGCTCAAGTCTCCGCTGTTTCTTTTATTCTCCTATGATAATCACATGCGGGGAGGAAAGGATGCTTGCGAGAATGGCTCCAACTCCAATATGTTGCTGTATAGGGAAATAAAATGCGGTAGACCTGAAACATTTTAAGAAGAACGGCTTGCCTATTGTATTAAGGAAGGTTGATGGGAGAGGGAGTTATTGCTTCTTTATTGTTTTTATATTAGGTTTTTAACTTTGTAAGTCGTCTGGGGTCACCGAGAGTGAATTGGGTGTGAGAGTGAATTGAGAGTGAGAGTAAATAAATAAGTGTCATGGAATTATCTATTTAAGTTACATAGAATGTATCCGTGATTCTCAAATGAAAATGTGTGAGACTATTAGGCAGTTTAAGGAGGGGTGTTATTTTTTCCCTTCTAGGCATTATCGATTTCTCTTTTCTATGAGTTGCTTTCTGGAGATTCTGACATCGACTACTGTTCAAGGGCAAACAAGTAAGCATTTTCTTCATTAACTAACAGCTAAATGTTTGGTAACTAAAATGGTTTTACTGCATTCAAGTAAAGGTAAGAGACTATTGTAGATTGATTTGCTACAGGGCTAAGTTATTCTTCTTGTACAATGAATGAGGAAAGAAAGAGTAGAACTAGGGGAACATAGGATTGACTTTTCTGCCAATCTCTCCGTTGTGATACATTTTCTATTTTATTACTACATTAAAAAAAAGAATAGAAATATATTACATTTTTGAAATGAAAGATCTAGGAATAGATATGATTAAAGGTTATATTGGAACCATTTGGAGAGGATGTGAATGGAATTGAGTTAGAAAGAATCACGAGATTATTATAAGGTCTAAAAATATGAACATCAGTGTTTTATAGAAGTTGCTATACACACACACACACACACACACACACACACATCTCTAAGCACTGTCCAAGCAAAATTGGACAAATCTGCAAAGAATTGCAAAGAATGATCATTGCTTTTCTGGGACAACCTTCTTAAATTTACTACTGCCAGATCTGTTGGTACTACAATTTCTCAAATTTCCATCTAACTGATGCTGGCTGAGATACTGGATGGTGGTATGGAAAGGCACTAAATCTGAGAAGGTCATCCTAGAAATATAATGCGATGAACCACCTATAAGAAATTTTTTTGGAACAGACAAAATTCTTTTTGTGGTCAGGAAAAAATTCTCCTTTCAAACTGTAACTCTTTCTTCCAGCCTCCAGAGGCATCTTCCAACTTGACTTGAAACAGTGCATAGGTTGAATTTTACAGCTAACTGGAACCAATGTTTAGTTTTCCATTTCGCTTTTTTTTTTTTAGGACTGGTGAGCTTGGTACACTAAATTGCCTGAGATTTCCCCTCCCCATTTCCACATACACACAGTGGTGCTTTAGAGAGAGTGAAATGGCTATTTGTTCTTACAAGAAACCTTCAGTTAGGATTCCCACCCTTGCCCTCATGTTACTGAGCATGTTGTATAATCAAACACAAGGAAAGGAAAAGTAAGAACAAAATATCTGAAATATGACAGGAAAAGGGAAGAATGCCAAAAACGTGACAGGTTTTGCAAAAGCAGAGCTGGCACTTGCTTATTGTGAATTTAGTGTAAGTATGAACTTCACTTACTAATCTCAATAGAAAGTTTTTAAAGTTATCCAAACCACAAATAACTCTGCACTGCAAAACTAATCCAATTACGAACCTACCTTAGGGAAGACAGATAATCTCCAGAAAGAGCAGGAGGAGAGCTAAACTTCCCCACTGCTTTCTATAATACATATCATCTATAACAGCAAGAAGTTTTACAAGCTGGCAAAGAAAGAAAAAGGAGTCTTTGCCAGCTTGTAAAATGTATTGCTGTTATATAAAAAAAAGGTAAGTTCCTAGTCTGGGGCCGCAAGGCAAAAAGGGAGTAGCTCACTCCCTTTTGTACTCAGAAAAAAACCCAAGTGCCTCATAAAAAAACACCTGATATATCATCTATCTCATCCCTAGCATCATTTGGCTTCGTGAATGTAGCTTGTTTTATTTTCAGCTGTACAAAGCATGAATTTGTTTGTACTTTATGTTTTTATACATGATCCTAAATAGATAAGTTGATTAGTTTTCTGGAGCTCCCTCTAAGGAGCTTACTGCAGGTCATAGAGCATTCAACAGCTAAATGGACAGAGATGACTGCAATGTGTCTAATCTTATTGTAGGGTTTCCAGTAACATTCAATTCCAACATGAAGATGGATCTCTGCCCACGAACCAAGATTGGTCAGGATGACCTACCAGGCAAGTAAACGCAAGTTATTACATATATCTTCCCTCATATAAACTGATACGGAACATCTTTTTTAAGGACCATTTATTTTTGTTCCTGAAGTGAATGTGTCTGAAAGCTGCTTTATATATTGTTTAATTATACCATAATTTATTATTTTCAATGCGATGTCCCTTAATATTTTTAATATGAACTATTAAGAAACGTAAGTACCTTGAATTGAATTTTGAATTGCAGCAGAGCTGGATTTCACAGAAAATGCATATCAAAAGAAAAAAATAAGTCTGACTCAGACTTCCATCTTTCTGAGGTCAATAAAAGAAGGACCCAGATTGTTAGGGTCAATAGGCTGACATTTTTAAACCTCTTAGGAAGGACTGTAAAGCACTGTGAAGCGGTATATAAGTCTAACTGCTATTGCTATACCAGGGTGGGTGGGATGGATTTAACAACATTATTTTGTGATTTATTTTTTTCCTCAAATATTTGTATTCCATACTTTAGGTTATGACTTAATTTCACAGTTCCAGCTTGATAAAGCTGCCTCCAGAGGCATTATCCACCGTGTGGTGGGCTCCACATCTCTACAAATTGCTTACAAATTAGGCACCAAAGCAGACTTCAGGATTCCTACTAGGTAACTAATTTTTTTTTTGCTTTTCCTTATTAATTCTATTAAGACTGTCTGTTTATTTGACCGAGTAGCCATTTTTAAAAGAAGCAAATTGTGCAGGCTAGAAACCAGGCAAATTGTGAGTTCTAGTCCCTCCTTAGCCATGAAAGCCAGCTGAGTGACTTTGGGCCAGTCGCTCTCTCTCTCAGCCCAACTCACAGCACAGGGTGGTTGCTGTGGAGAAAACAGGAAACAAAATTGTGTTGGATATGTTTGCCACTTTATGTTATTTGTAAAAAATAATAAAGATGGAATTTAAATAAAATATAAATAAATAAAAATCAATTACACTTCCTATGTTGAGGGATAACAGCGGCGTTTGATATCCTTCTGTACAATTATAGTGCTGGAAAATTCAGGGCTACTAATTTAGTGGGAGACTACAGGTATAAAGATTTCCAACTAGTTTTATATACCTGATATATGTCGAAGATGATGAGATTATGGTGAAAGTGGGAAAGCAGAATTAGTGTGACCATTTTCATGTCCACTTCATATATTCACTGAATAGAAAGAATATCTCCACCCGCAACCAAAAACTGCCTTATAGCTCTATCACCACTTTTTAAAGAAATGAGTATGCCTCAGTTTTTATTCATTGACATTTATATTCAGGCCTAAATCTACATACATCAGTATTGCATATTTTGGCAACTGTTTTCCAAGTGCAATGCTTGGAATGTGTGTCCTTGTTCATTGAAAATGAAAATGAGAAGGAAAAGAGGGGAAGGGGAAAGAAAGGAAGGAAGGAGTGAAAGGGAGGGAAGAAAGGAAAGAGGAAGGAAAGGGAGAAGGGAAGACGAAGGAGGAGGAGAAAAGAAAGATAGGAAAAGGAAGAGAAAGGAAAAGATAGGAGGAGGAGGAGGGAAGCAATGAGTAATGCGATATCAATGGTATTAAGTGAAAATGGTTGTTTCATATGTTATGTATAACATACTGCTGCATGATTGGATAATATAACATAAAAATAACTGACCTTTCATATTGATGGTTTTTGGCTTGTGGGTATGTGTTACATGATTTGAAATTGCAATTTACTGGTGTTTAAAGTAAGTAATGGAGAAAAAAAATATAGTATGATAATCACTATAAAGGTAGACAAGTTTATACTAAAATGTAAATATTTGTTGTTAAAATAATTTATTAGATTAAGTACTTCTCTCTTGCTATATTTTTCTTTAATTTAATGTTGAAGATTATGTATGATATAATGTGAAAAAGTAATTAAAAAATGAAAATGAAAATGTTTTCCAACAAACAAGGACATACGTTCAGTTTCTCAGCTACTAAGATTGTTGGTCGAGCAGGTACAAAGATAGCCAGAGAAATGTTTGAAGCCTGGGAAACGGACCCCTTGTCAGTTAACAGGAGTGCTGATTTACCACCAGCTTATCAAGTACTTAAGAGCTGAGGGCTTGGCAGCAGAAGGAAATGATAGCCAATCGCTAGCCATCAACACACCAATCAACCAGTAGGAAGTCACCGCATAAACACAACTCACAGAAGAGCCCAAAGCACATTTTCCAGTAGAGAGAATTTCAGAGAGAAATTTGCTGAAGATGGGCTTGAGCGTGCATCTGAAATCTCTGAAGAGTAAATCTCTGATCCCGGTGACAGACTCAAATTTGATCTTGCATCATTATCCTGGGACACGTATATTTGCCTTCATTAGTGTTTTCCAAGTATTCATTGGAAATATGGCAATGAGAAAACTCTCCTCAAATTTCCAAGAGCCCCAATGCTATTTTCCTTAGCTTTTATGAAGCATAACTGCGTCAAACTTTCCATTGCCAAAGTTTTAATTTATTTTGGAATTAAAAATAAAGAACATTAAGCTAGGAATGATATTGGGCAGAATTAAACGAGAAAGGCCATATTCTGATAAAACATGTTTCTGCTCTGCAGAGTAAACCATTTAAACCTTTATTTACCCAACAGTCAGAATCCTATCTTAGCTGTCAAGAGCTCATGAAATCTGGCTTAGTGGGGCATCGAGGCTATCATTCTAACAGTTATATTAAAACCCATGAATGAATTGCAGAAGAGATCTTGAATAAGTTCAGAACATATTTTATTCAGATCACCTAACCTGAATGTGAGCAATACATTGATTCCTAAATCCGGCTAATAAAGCTGTTATCCCTCACCACACTGCACTATCATTTATTTTTACATGAAGCATGTAATTATTTTTAATATTAGCCTGGGACACAATAGTGGCCAGCTATTCTGTGGGGAAGGTGTGTGTGTGAGCTTTTCTATAATTTGTCTGGATATGGTTGAAAGGGCACTGTGTATTCTTGAAATTTAAGTCTTGGATTTACCGCCATCTAGCGGCTGTGGAAGGTCAGTGGTGCTGTTCACCAAAACTGGTGCTGAAAAATGCTCAATTATTTTATTCCTTTTAACAGGCTTCAGTGGATTGACTTTTTCCTCTTATTGCATTTATGCGATTTGCAACTGAGCCATTTTACTGTTGTGATGGTTTTTTTATTCTTGTTGTAATCTCTAGACAGAGATTATTATATTTTAGTACAACTTTTGCTGTTGTTTAAAAAATCCTGACAGATTTTCCCTCACCTGGTCCTTGAGGAATCGCAAAAGGTAGTTGGAATTTTGAGTTAATCCTTAAGATTAAAAATGCTAGTCACAAAAGTAGGAGTGTAGAAACCTTCTGTCATATGCATCCAAATGTGGATCTAATCTCGTACAGGCTTTATTTCAGAATCAATGGTGTTTTTTTCAGTTCCTAGTTTCCTGTTTTTTCTCCCGTGTTTTCAACAATAGACTTTATTATATTGTTTTTCATCGGTTTCTTTGCAGCATAATAATATAAGAATTGCACTGTATTGAATTTTGCCTTGTGAGAAAAATGTTAATGCAAAATTAATTTGGAGATAGGCTTAGGGGAAAACTATCATGTAGATAAGGGTAAATTCAATTATCGTCTTTTGCCGAAATCCCTCATATCAGAATTTATCACCAGAAATTGGAGGGGAAAATAGGAATGCATCTTTATAGCGTTTTACAGACAACCTAATCCAGAAGAGGTTATTTCCAGTTCAGCTTTATTAATTACTGATAAAAACCTTCCTTTATATAGTAGCATTTTTCAAATAGCTTTGCACATTTATTCCACTCACAAACAATAATAGGTACAAATAAAAACTGCATTTTAAAATCTGAATGGATATGTAGAGTCGCACAATTATTTGGAGGTTTACTTTTATTAAAAAAGATTTAAATGAATAGCAGAATTCAACGGGACCTCAGAGATCCTGTAGTCCAACTCCTGTGTAAGCAGAAGACCCTATGCCATTTCAGACAAATGTCTGTCTGATCTTCTTAAAAACCCTTCAGTGATTGGCGGAGTATTTGAAGTATACTTTCCATCCCCAAACATACATTTTTAAAATGATTTATTGAGTTTGGACAAACTGATATCCTTAACAGGAAAAGGACTGAGATATATTTGCAAATATTAATTGAAGAAGTAAAGCCTTTTGTCTTTATTGGAAATTCTCTCACTCTGTCTTTGTTATCAGTGGAATGCTTGCTTGCTCTTTTTTCATTCTCATTCTCATTAAAAGCTCTATTAAAGACACTGCATCCTATCAAAAAGCTAAAAGATTAATAATAAAATTCTGTGGCAGTCTTGTAAGGCTGTAAAGCTGTTAAGTTAACATGAAAAATTAGAGAACACAAGTCATATATCAAACAGTAAACAGTCTAATGTATTGCTTGCAATTTCCCAAAAATAATGGGATTTTTGGGGGTGCGAGGGTTAGGGAGAACTTGGAACTTAATTGTAAAGGAATAGATGAATTCTATAGGGTGAAATTTATGTAGTTATTAATTAAATTTATATGCCGTCTGTCACATTGTTGAGTGACTTTGAGTGGCATACAACATCACAAAAATGGGAATACAGAATAAAACATTAAAACAAGAAATGCAACAAGAGCAGGGTGATGCCACAAGAGCAGCTTCATATTCAGACACTCAATTGTCAGTAGACCTTTCTCTAAGGCAGAAAAGCAGTGCTTAATATTTTTTAAAATAAATCTCCTCTACTTGTCAGTTTTTTAAACTTGGTTGCAATTTTCTTCTCTGGTGTCAATGCATGGAGTGCAGCATTTTATGCTTGAGTGTGTCTCACTGACGTCTTGTCAGCATTACTTGCAATCAGCAATTTATTTTTGCTCAAGGGCTCATATAGTCTAGTGAGGAAAAAGTGCTGAAGAATTTACTGGGTCCAGTTTTTAAATGGCATGTCTTTACGTAAAACACTGAAATAAAGTTCCACTTATTTCTCTACTTCTGAATAGTTTACTTTTGCCTTCTAAGTAACACCACTTTTTAAAATTATTTTTTCCTTTGTAATATTGCTAGATGTAGAGATAATTTCAAGGAATAACTGGGGAGAATTTAGAGGACGCTAAAAAAAATCAGGATTAGAATGAGGATGTTGTTTGTACTGTTTAATAAAATAGTCTATTCTACCTTCACAGAAGCCTACAGTTAATTAATGTTACTTCAGGTGTCTTAGCTTTTTTGTTATGAAATATTCTAATAAATAAAATAAAATATGTTTGCAAACGCTGCATCAGGAGTAGGCTAATAGACACGAACATGTATATGCAGTATTTGTTGGCATTGGCAAGATTCATTTCAGAATAAATAATCTTGTGTTATTACTTATCACTTCCAATTTGCATATCTCCAAGGAAACCTTAGAAACTAATAAAAAGCAGAAGTTTATCTGTTTTGTTTCATCGGTTTTTCTTTTCCCCCAATAAATAAATAAAGTGAACTTCTTATGGCTGACATATTTTCCAGCAAGGACTGAGCATAATTATTTAATTGTTTTAAATAGATTTTAATATTGCTCTGTTTATTTTATATGTTTTAATGGCTGTACACCCCCCTGAGTCCTTTGGGAGTAGGGCGGTATATAAATAAAAAAATTAAATTAAATTAAATTAAATATAAATTCATATAGCCTGAATTTATAGTCTAAAAGAAGTGACGTACAGTTTTCCAGTCAAGTGAAGGGCTTCTAAAGCCATTATTTTAATATAGGAATATGGAGTTTGTATTTTAGCCATGATATTTGAGACAAAATGATTGAAAGTTAAGCTGGTATGCAGTTTAAAATTAGATTGGCATGTGAGATAGCACTGTCAGTGTATAAGAGAGATAAAAAAGTCCCATTATCAATCTGGCTGATTCAATTGTCCAAAAATTTGAAATGCATATGATCATCTAACACAATGCTATGCTGAAAGAGTCACATGAAGATATTCTTATGGAATGGCACATGGAGTTGTGATGACTTCTTTGCTTATTAAATTGATTTATTAGTATATGGAAGTATAGAAAGAGAAAAGTAAATAGGAGTAGCATAGATGAACAGGGATGTTCTTATGTATGTATAGGTATGTGTAGTGAAAGGAAAGTAACCACAATGTATATTTGGGTGTATGCGTATGTATGCATAATTGTATAACAGGTATAGAAGAGAATATATCAATAGATACAGACTGATATGAATGCAACAGCAAAGGAAGTAGCAGCATGCAAAACATTCAAAACTCCACATGTTTTAAAGTGAAACACCCTGATCTGAATTCAAATCACCTTGTTTCAAGCTCAAAACAGCTATTGAAAGATTTTGAATTTAAAATATTTTGCATGTATGTAAAAGAAAGCCCTTTTGCACTTTGGCATAGAAGCCTATCTGCCTTTTGCAAGTTGATCACAGTCAGCATTGAAATTAAAGGTTTCAAAGCTTGTTTGAAGTGCAATTTTATCTACTAGTCTTGTTGATCTCTGTGTGGAGATTATCCTGACATCACTGCAATTCCCCCCAGCATTTTCAATCAAACCATAAGGCTGACACAACTTTTTTTGCGTTCTGAGGAAGTGAAGCACCTAAAAGCTTTGGTCATGTAGGAGATGATCAGGTTGAGCCTGAGGGAGGGAGTGTCAAATGCATCATAAGTCATGAGTCCCTTAGCACCCGTAAGAGATCTAAGTCCAGTCCACCTTGAATCCCTCTCTTATCTCCCACTCATTTCCCTTAACGGCCAGTTGGTCAGGTTCTTGTAGAGAGTTTAAGCTTGCAATAAGTCTTTCTACTCATTTGAACTGCCTGAATCTCCTGATTTCCCCAGTGCTTGACAGGTCAAAGACCACAGTTGACTGGTTTGAAACTCAGGGAAAGCACAGCTAGACTGTGAAATATTTTTGTAATGATTACAGCAAAGAAATCTTATTACTTTGTCTCTGTAGTATGGTGTGATGGTTAAGGTATTATATCAGCTCTAAATCCACCAGAAAAGTGTGACATGTGATTTGGGACTCACCCTCTTCTAGCCCAATGTACTTCATAGGCTTCTTGTATCAAGGTGAAATGAAATAGAGAGAGATCCCTGTGTAAGTCACTTACGTTCCTGATGAACAGGCCAGGTATCAACCTAACAAATTTTATTTATTAATTTATTTATTTATTATTTGTATTTTTATACCACCCTTCTCCCTGAAGGGTCCCAGGGTGGTGTACAGCCATCTAAAAAACAATAACAACAACGACAAACATACAACACAATATTAAAATAGTTTAAAAATATATTTATTTTATTTTATTTATTTATTTGTTTAAATTTATATACCACCCTTCTCCCGAAGGACTCAGGGCGGTGTACAGAAAACATGGAAAAATTTA
>JANHFO010003348.1:78610-89719 GCA_032468095.1 Pareas carinatus
AGATTTTGTTATGATTAAATAAGCATTTATGATTTTGTTATAATTAAATAAGCTTTTAAAATTTTGCTATATTAAATAGATGCTTTTTATATTAATAAAATGGAAGTTCTCTGATCATTATTTTACCAATGTATCTATCTTTTTAAAAAATTCATATTGGTGGGCCTCGGGATTTCATATTATGAATTTGGTGGTCCCTGAGGTCAAAAAGGTTGGCAACCACTGCTTTATAGAATACGTTAATCCCCTCTTCATTTTTGAATCATGTGTCATAGGTTTACCCTCACAGCTTCCAATCCTTATCCTGACAGATTATTCAGAAGGGTATTATGGTCAATATTTGCGAGAGGAGTACCATACCACAATGACACACAACAGCAGTCGCAACTTCAGCAGACTGCTGAACTTATCCTCTTTGTTTGCATAGGGTGCTGCTATAGATGCGGCCCTGTGGGGTCCAGGCTGAAGAGCCATTAGGGATGAAATGGAAAGCAATATATCCCTCAGTAGCTCCTCTGGTTGAAAGCTTCACTTCAATTTAAAAAAAGGGAAATGGAAACATGGAAAATATTCCCAATATTTTAAACAAAGAACTAGAAAAGATATTTCACATTGACTGTGACATCAACACTGCTTTCAGTGCTTTGGTCCATTCCATCTTCTCGTAAGCTTTGGATTGTCGGAGCCCTTGTGTAGCCTCCTTCCTTGGGGTAAAGAAAGGAGATTTTTACCTCTTCAAAATAAATGTTGAAACTATTCAGAATAAACTTTCTTCTCATTTTTGCTTGTACAAAAATAGGCACATAATTTCTAGGATAGTGTGATAAGAGCCGTGAAGCTTGCATTTTAAAATGTGAAGTTCTACTTTTAAGCATAGATTAATCAAGCAAGAAAACGGCTTTGTCTGTTCTAAATTATCACATTCAACATCTGTCTCAAAGATAATTAAAACTGCTTGAAATTCTTTGCTAACCCAGCAAACTGGAAGGATGAAAACAATATTTTATGTTCCCAGTTAAATATATTGATGTTTGTTTTCTGAATGCTTCTACAGTTTTCTACAGCTGAACTGAGTTGAAAACTAAACACATAAAAATAATAATTTGAAAACTTTGGTTTTTCTCTTTTAGGGAAAGGGAATTCCTGGACCTCCTGTGAGTAGATTTTTTTTGTGTGTGCCTTTGAAATAATCCACCCAGTGACTGTCTCAACAAACCCCCACATTTTTCTTGGCAACATTTTCAGAAGTGGTTTGTCATCGCTTCCTTGTGAGGACTGACAAAAATTTGACAGGGTCAAAATCATCCCAGTTGGTTTCATGCTTAAAGCAGGACTAAAATCATGGCATTTCAGTTTCTAGTCTGGTGCCTTTAACTGCTCCTGCACACCCAAACGAACTCTCAAGCAGAATGTAATCAACAGTACACAATTAATTGCATAGCCAAATAAAATATTACATTTATAAACGAGGGTCATATTTGTTTATGTTATTTCTATCTTTGGATTGTCTGTCACAGACTGGTGTTTCACCTTCAGCTCACCTTGACAATGGCCATGCCAGCTAGAATCAGAATCTAAATATAGCTTGAAGGAACCTTGGAGGTCTTATAGTCCAACTCCCTATATCATTTCAGACAGGTGGCTGTTCAGTCTTAAAAACCTCCAGTGATGAAGCACCCACAACTTCTGAAGGCAAGCTGTTCCACTGGTTAATTGTCCTCACTGTTAGGAAGTTGCTTCTCTCCTCCATTAGTTTCCTTCCATTGGTTTTTGTCCTGTCCTCTGGTACTTTGGAAAATAGGGTGACCCATCTTCTTCGTGGCAGCCCCTGAAATACTAGAATACTGCCATCATGTCACCCCTAGTCCTTCTTTTCTCTAAACCGGCCATACCTAATTCCAGGAACCGTTCTTCATATGTTTTTATCTCCAGGCACTTAATCGTCTTATTTGCTTTTCTAAGGGCCTATCAAACACTTCTGTTTAAAGAAACTCAATCATTCCTTGGATTGGATTAGCTTTCGGAGCAGGTGGTCAGCCCTTGGATACCCCCTACACTATTTTTATGATTCAAGCTTTTTGCATGTTTGCGGAGGGTACTTTTAAAGAGATGATATAGGGCAGTGATGGCGAACCTATGGTACGCATGCCACAGTGGGCACGCAGAGCCCTCTCTGTTGGTACGTGAGCCAAGTTGACCCAGCATCGCCCCAGAGCTGAGCATGCTCAGAAGAGAGTAGAAGCACCGGGCAATGACATCATGAGCCATGACTCATTAGCTGGGACTCATCTGGGTACTTCGTGCCTAAAAGGTTAGCTTCCAAATGTTGGGTGGGATTTCCCCCCCACACTTAGGTCAAAATAGGTTTCAAATTAATACATAAGCCAGATATTTTGTCTCTTTAAAATCCTTGCTATGCCCAAGGTGATATCCTTTGCTGCTCTTGAGAGATTAAAAAATATTAATAATAACACAGCACAGGTGCTGATTACAAGAAAGTTGTTATGAGAAGTTTAACTTGTTTCTATCTTTTTTTCAACACAGGGTCCTCCCGGTATAGGAGGACTTCATGGAGAAGTGGGAAGAGTTGGGCCACCTGTGAGTAGTTTGTTCCATATTCCACTAAAGCAGAGGTTTCAATCTGTGGTCCGTGGACCCCTTTGGGGTCCGTGGCAAGTTGCCAAGAGGTCTGCAGACAGGTCAAGAAAAATTTGGAGAAAGTAATATGCATGAATTGTCGATGACTAATTAGTTGAATTTGTGGGAATGGGGCCCACCATGTAGCAATGACACGTTTTGGTGTCCGCAGCTTGAAAAAGGTTGAAAACCTCTGCACTATTTATTATTTATTATTTTATTTTCATCAATTTACATACCACCCTTCTCCCAAAGGACTCAGGGCCATGAACAGCCAGATAAAATGCATCAATACAAAACATTAAAAAACAAATTAAAAATATTAAACAATGGCAGATTATTAAGAATTTAAAATTAAAACTTAAAACTTGTCTAAAACCCCAGAAAAATAGTCTAATTAAAATCAAATTCAATAAAAGGGGAAACTAGGACAACCCGGCCTGAACAAATAGGTGGGTTTTAAGGGCACGGCGAAACACCTGGAGATCCGGGATTCTACGTATCTCTGGGGGGCGAGTTCATTCCACAGGGTTGGAGCTGTCACAGAGAAGGCTCTGGCCCTGGGGGTTGCCAGCCAACATTGGCTGACGGCACCCTGATAAGGCCCTCTCTGTGGGAGCGTACTGGCCGGTGGAGGTAATAGCTGGTAACAGGAGATCCTGTAGATAACTAGGCCCTAAGCACTAAATCATAGATTAATATTTGCCTGCTTGTTAAAGCTTGTACCATCCTTTTAGAAAGCTGTCCCACAGGAGTGGCTGACACATTGATTATACTTGAACACACTAAAACGAATCTACCCCTTAGGTCTATCTTTGAGGGATTGTTCTAGCTGTAAATATGTACTAACCATTTCAAATTTGATAATTTTCAGATGTTTACTTGTAGCCAGAATGTCCAATCGGCATAGAGGGTACCGATAGGGGAAATCTGCTCTTGATATGGATCTCTTCTTATAGAATGTCACCAATATTATTACTATGTCTAAAGGAAGATCTATATTTTCCATTTAGTTCATTGCCTGTGGTACCCTGTGGAATAAATAGACCTTTGGTTTAAGCCTACACAGCTCTCATTGCTTATTATATTCTATTTAATGACATAAAGAGCTCTTCTAAATTCCTATAAGCAGCATTTATTGGAACAACTGAATATAAAGTAGATTAGATTGGTTAACATTCTCTTGTGTGGTGGAGTCTCCTCTGAGAATATTACTTTACAATTACTGTACAAGTAGTCATTCCTATGACTGCTTATATGGATAATAAAGGTTTTATCGCTCATTCCAACTGATGCAGATTAAAAAACGAATCCAATTAAGTCCAGCTTTTCCTCCCAAATAACTGCATGTGCAAATGATGTGTGATATTTATTTTATTGGGGATTGTAATAAATGAAGTCTTCCAAAGCTTCATAAACTAACCTGCCCGTTCTGAAGCACCCATTTCTTTGGAATTATTGATTTGCCTACCTTTATCTATGCACTTCAATAATCAAAGGTGTATGTTTAAGGGATTTCACATAGGAATCCATTTGTATGTGATCAGCTCCCTACATCAGTTGAGTGATAAAAGAAATTAAAGGTATGAACGAATTTGAATTTCTTTTGCTCTTGTCATTTGCACTTCTTCTGTGCCATCAGAATTTTGTTCTGTCCTAGAACATTTTTGGTGGTTAATGTATTTTATTTGGTTTATTTGGCTTTCATTATCCTAAGAGGCTTGGATATGCAATTTATTTTTATCCCCTTGTGACACTGTTTAGGGTGATCCTGGAAGGAGAGGCCCCCCAGGAGTGCCAGGACCTCCAGGTCCAAGGGTAAGTTTGCAAAATTAATACTGAAAATAAGAAGTCTCTCAAAGAAAGTTTTCCTTCCCTAATTCGTTTAAAGCATCCTTTTAAACAATGTGTATGATATTGTAGGGAAAGAATTGGCAGAACTTGGGCGCAGAGTTAGAAGAGGGATGAGCCTAGAATTTCTACTTAGCCACAACTGAACTAAATCCAACCTCACTTTGAAACCTGTTACCCTTATCTAGCACCAAAAGAGTGCTACCCATTAGGTGAGGATACTCCTGTGCATAGGCATAAGCAGCCATAAATCAGCTTAATTGGACCTTCATGTGTGGACCTGATTTTTTGCACCTGACAAATATTTTCAAAGAGGAAATTGCAAATATTTTAGGCTGAGGAATCTGTTGGTAAAAATAAAATCCCAAAAACTCTTGATCAAGAGGCATTCAGTTGTCATGACCACAATGACCACTGGATTGTCCTGTGGGGCAATCTCTGAACGGCAGTTAACAAGCCTCACTTTTTCTTCTTTTCTTTATTTACTATAGACACCCTGGCTGTGCTCCCCCCTTTCTGTTCGTCCCTTATGGGATTCCATTACATTTTTGCAGAACTCCAGCGCCCCACAGTTGGAGAAATCCTAGTCAGCTGAGGGATGTACCCAGCTTTGCATAGCATGTGAAGTGGGCCCTTTGCACCCTATTTTAGATACCTGTTGCTGTGGCTTATTTTCAAAGGTGCCAGTTGAGATCTAATTCAGTACTAATTCCTCTCTTCTGAGTACAAGATCAAATATATGAAGGGTGGCCATGTTCAGAGTTGACCCCATTTATGTTGAATGAAGACAAAAAGCCAGAAATCTACATGGCAATGGCCCAGGATGAATGGAGAATGCAATCCTGAACTGAAAAGATCCCAAAGGCACAGTCCAATTATACAGGGAAAGAGGTTCTACATTTTTCAATATTGGTTCTGCCTGTGAATTTAAATTGGTTCTCTGCTGCTGGTGGAAGATAACTCTTGATCTTGTAAAAAGCTCCATGACTGCATTTGTGAATCTGTACCACCATCTTTATTAATTCAAGTTCAACTCAACGGTTGACAATGTTCATGGCTATCCCCATTTTAAACTTTGCTAATCTACTTCAGGGAACAGTTGGCCACCATGGTGGAGATCCACTGGTAAGATATGTATCTTCATTTTTTGAGATATGGATGACAGCCGCTTTCCTGGGCTTCTGGAAAGCCCTTAAGACCTGGCTCTATTCCCAGGTCCGAGGTTAATGTGGTTGTAAATTAAATAGGGGGGGCTATCATATTTTTCTAAGGTTTGTACCATTGGGCATCTAGTTGTTTTGTACAGAAAGCATGTTTATGTGGGTCTTAATTGTTTTACTGGAGGTGGGGGAATTGTCTCGGTGTGAGTTTTGTAAACTCTCAAGCGTCCTCTAGAGAGGGCAGCCATACTAATTAAATTAAATTAGTAAACAGCTTTTCTCTAATCAAGACTTCTCCTTATTAACTTAATTCATTGGCTTAATTTTTAGTGTCCAAATGCTTGCACATCTGGCCATCCAGGATTTGCTGGAATGATGGGCATGAAGGTAGGAGAAGGGATGGGAGTGATGCATTCTAGGTATGACTGGATATTGGCTGGATGTTGATAAGTGGCAAGAGATGTTATAGCAGTAGCATAGCAATATGGAGTTAAGGTTAAATGTCACTGGAACATGAAGCAAACATTTATTATTTGAAAACCATTTAATAATTTAATAAAGACTACTTTGGGTAATATAAATATAAGAAGATCTCACAGGCTGACTACAAACACAGCATGACAAAGTAGCAATCATGCTGCAATGGCATATCTGCAAGAAGTACCATTTGTCTGCAAGTAAGAATTGATGGGATCACAAAATAGACAAAGCAATAGAAAATGAAGAAACTAAAGTGCTCTGAGACTTTAGAATTCAAACAAACACCTCTCACATAATGTAGACTTAACAAATGTCAATAAGAAAGACAAAAAAATCTGAATAGTGGAAGTTGCAGTATCTGGAGACAGCAAAATTAAAAAGAAAGCACTGGAGAAAAATCACAAAACACAAAATACAAAATACAAAGGCCTGCAAATAGAAATAGAATGACTGTGACAAAAGAAAGCAAGGATAGTACCAATAGTAATAGGTGCTATGGGTGCAATCCCAAAACAACTGTAGCACCACTTCAACACTATTAGCCTTGACAAAATCACTATCAGTCAATTGCAACAGTAGCTTTCACTTGGAAGAGTTTACATCCTGCAACAATACCTTTAATACCATCAAGCAACATCTGCCTATCCCAGGTCCTTGGGAAGGATTCAAAATGCTGGATCCAGAGCCTGTCAGCCTGACTGCTGGAGGTGGTTAATTAGCTTCTGCTTCCTCCCCTGTTAACCTCACACAGTCCTGCGGCTGTATGAGCTGTGTTGATTGGTTAATCCATTCTAAAGCGCTGTTATTTAAACAGCCTTAGTAAAAGCCTCAGTGAAGGAGACTGATTGTTGCTGTTACTGTGTTTGAATAAACATTGCTGTTCAACCATTGCTGTGTCCTGCCTTGTTCCTCTGGCCTGGATCTATCACAAAAGGTGGATAAAAATACCAGATCCAGTCTAAACATCTGACTGACCGTGGAACCATCCATAATAACAACAATGGATGGTCCCATTAACTCTTGAGAATTGATATTGACCACTTTGTAAAACTTGATTTAAAAGTTTCAATTCCAATTTCCCCAACCTGATACCCTCCAGCTATATTAGGTTACATCACATCATTACCAGCTGATAAGATCTCAGATTAATAGATTCGAAGTGTTGAGGTCCAAGACATCTGGAGGGCATCAGACTGGGAAAATAACTGGCTTCACTTAGTTAAAACATCCAAACTTTTTTTTTAATAGGCATTGTTTCCAGTGGCATATTTAGCATCAGTGAAAATACAGTATATTTCCTTTATATTTTAGGGTCACAAAGGAGCAAAAGGTGAGAGTGGTGAACCAGGAAAACAAGGTTTTAAGGTAAGTAGAATGTTACTGCATGCAAATAAACTGAAATAGTGATGGTTTATGGAGGAAGAACGTTTTAACTTTGGTGTGTATTTAAGAAAAGAATAGTAATAATCTTCTTAGAATTAATCTTAACATTTCTCCATTGCTTTCATAGCACTTAGTTACAGCAGCTATTGATGGCCCTCTGAATCACATAAATGCTAAAAATACTTTGTTTTGCTTTTTATGACATGCGAACAAATCTTGTGATTTATAAACTATAGTATATGCTTTATCACACGGTTTGTTCAATAAACCATGGCTGAAAGCAATAATAATTTAGTGAGATATTGTATACCATCAGCCTTTCATCTCCTTTATTGCCTGGTTCCAGTCTTATTCAAATAAGTCAGCCCTATTTAATGTGTGCTGCCTCCACGCTTACATATATAGAAAAAACATAAATAACACAATACATAATATTGAGGGAAACAGAATAAATTATGTATGCTAATGTTTAGACTGTGCTATTTAACTAACTTGTGTTTTGTATATTTTTTAGGGAGAAGAAGGCGAACAAGGACAAATAGGTGACATCGGAGATCAGGGTCCTCCAGTAAAGTATTTCCTTTTATTTAACTTTTTATTGGTGTTTCATCATATTGAGATGTAAGAAGCTAAGTGATGCCAATAGCCACTTTATCATTATAAGTTCTCATCTTCTCATTATCACTACGTCTTATCATCATAAGTCCCTGATCCAACTATGTTGCCATGACCGTTATCATGATCAAACTAATGTGAGTCAGTTTCTTCTTGGGTTCAATACTAATTGAAACCAGAATTATCTGGATTCCCCCTCACCCTTGCACATTCAATGTTGAAACCAATTGCTTAATTTGTTACCTGTCTTGAAGCAAACCGAACGGATAACAATAAATGGGAATGCCATTTACAATAGGAATAAGGAAACTGACAGCTGGATGATGTGAGAAACAGGACTTCCTGAGCCCCTGTCTCTGCCCCATATAGAGAGTTCTCAACTTATGACTACAATTGGGCCCAAAATTTCCATTTCTGAGGCAGATGTTGTGAGTTTTGCCTCATTTTACAACCTTTCTTGTCACAGTTGTTAAGTGAATCACGCCAGTTATTAATTAGTAACATGGTTGTCTATAGATTTAGGTCGTGGTTGTTCCAAAGATGCTTTTTCAAAAGACAACTGGACTTAATAACATGGTTGTTAGGTGAATCTGACTTCCCCATTGACTTTGCATGTCAGAAGGTTACAAAAGAGGAACCACATGACCCCAAGAGATGGCAACCATCTTAAATACATGCCAGTTGCCAAACACCCACATTTTGATCATGTGACCACAAGGATGCTACAATGGTTGTCTTAAGTCCCTTTAACAAGCCGTTGTAATTTTGAATGGTCACTAAATGAATGGTTGAAGTTGAGGACTGCCTGCAGTGCCCAAAGTATATGTATTGATAATTCAAAAGCAAGTCTAAGCAGCTCATACAATTGATAAATAATAAATTATACAGTGCATCGAATATTAATACATGTCATAAAATTAAAGTAACAACATGTCATCAGTTTCATCTCCATAGATTCTAAGTATAACCAACTTTTTATAATCTTCTTTTCATAATTTTATTTGTGGGAGCTGATTTCACAGAAGATGACTCACAGTTCATTATTTTGGAAGTTCTGAGTTCATACAGATGAAGACAGAAAAACACATGCAAACTTTAAGACTTTGTTGTTTAGTAGCTTTGTCATGTCTGACTCTTTGAGACCCCATGGACCATGACATGCCAGGCCCCCAGTTTGCCCAAGTTCACATTCATTGTATCCATGATGCTTTCTAACCATCTCATTCTTTTGCCTTTCATCTTCCCCAACATCAGGGTCTTTCCCAGTGAGTGTTCTCTTCTCTTTAGGTGGTCAGAGTATTTGAACTCCAGCTTCAGTATCTATCCTTCCAAAGAACAGCCAGGGTTAATTTCCTTAAGACAATAGGATTTTTTAAAAAAACAATCAGTAGAAAATCTTACAGGGTCTATTTTTTGTCACAAGAATGGACAAAGAAGAAAAGGCTTTAAAAAACGTTTTGTCCAAGGAAAGTGAACATATATGTGATCAATCAGGACATGAGCTTCATGTTTACATGAATCTTTTGCATTTCAGGGACCTCAAGGGTTAAGGGGTTTCATTGGCGTTATGGGCCCCAAAGGTGATAAAGTAAGTAAAATCAGCTATTCATTTGGGATTTCCAGTTGTTTGGCAATGTTGATTAATTGAGAGATCTCTTGGTTTACAGAAGAATTGATATGTGGGGACTTTCATAAGGACATGAGAAATATTACTTCATGTGTACATGGTAAATCTTGCATTTCTGTTTCTTCACTTTGCCTTGATTGAACATCATGGGGTGCAAGTCTCTTTTTGATCCTCAGAAGACAAGCATGGTTATTATTGACAGCAGAGGTTTTTACAAGCTGACAAAGAAAAAAAGGGAGGCTCGGATGACCATATCTAGCTTAATAGCTTTCATCAGTGAGGAATGCCCTTTATGACAGGGGTCTCCAACCCCTGATCTGTGGATCGGCACTGGCCCGTGTTGGATTCAGAGAGCTGACGGGACGGCCAGGCACCGAAATATCTGGCAAAACAAGTGGTCAGCAGATCAGTTAATTAGACCACTATTCTCCCCAGCGCTAGACAGCTCGGTGGCTGTCCTAGCCGTTTCTTGATTGGTTAATAAGATTGTGTTGTTGCCCTTAAGAAGGACTAGTTACTGTAACCGCTGCTGCCTGTTTCTGTTTCACTATCTGCTGTTACTTTCAATAAACATCTTGCGGAACCCTAGAGTTCCTGCCTGTCCTTTCGATACGCGAACCCAACAATTGGAGATGACGGCTTGGGGGAAAGGATAGGACGGTGGACACCGAAGAGAAACGAAAAAACATGGTCCAGCCATGGCCACACTGTCACCATCAGCCCCTTTTGACCCAGCAAAAGAAACCTGGGAGAATTTTATGTCAAGGTTCAATTTTTTCATTCTCTCTCATGACATTCAGAACCTGACGGCTGATAGACGAAAGGCTATTTTTTCAGCCACTGTGACCATGAGGTGTTTGATATGGGCTCGCACCCTAGCAGAGCCTAACACCCTGGCAGCCATTGCCTGGCAAGACTTGGCGGATGCCCTGAGTGCATACTATGCACCGGTGCTGTCAAAATTTGTTAAACGGCACGAATTCAGGCATAAGAAGCAGCAAAAGGGCAAGTCTATTAACCAATATCTGTCGACACTCCGCAAAGCGGCAACTCACTGCGCATTTGCAAATGTGAACGACAGTATATTGGACCAATTTATTTATTTATTTATTTATTGTTCCAATTTCTATACCGCCCCTCTCCCAAGGGACTCAGGGTGGTGTACAGCCAGAGATAAAATCACAAACATACAATAATTAAAAACCCATTAAAAGAATTACATATACTGGCCTAGCTAATTTACATATAAAATTTTAAATTTAAAAACCGAATTAAAATACAAGATATAAAAGAGGGATCAGGACAGCCCGGCTTGGGTGAATAAAAATGTCTTTAAAGCCCGACGGAAGACCAGGA
>JANHFO010003348.1:98050-108529 GCA_032468095.1 Pareas carinatus
GTTCTTCAATTCTATATTTTTATGGTTTGCGATATAAGAACGAAACTAAAACAGTCATTGGAATATTTAGTTATTAGAAATGTAATAAGAACTTTTAATATTTAATCTAATATTTAATATTAGAACTGTTGTTTTTTTTTAAAAAAAATATGCTTGTTTTTCCACTAGGGCGTATGTAGTTAAGCTTGAATAATAATCTATAAATCTGAATACACATTCCCATTTATCTGAAAGGCTCTCCAATTCTACATTTTTATGGTTTGTGGTCTAGCTATATAACTGCTACAGAAGTGCAATGCCGTAACCTAGAGATTTTCAACTTTTTTCAAGCTACGGACCCCAAAACATGCTGTTGCTACATGGCGCACTCCATCCCCACACATTCAACTAATTGCTAATCAACAATTCATGTGTATTACTTTTTCCAAATTTTTCTTGACCTGTCTGCAGATCCCCTGGCAACTTGCCACGGAGCCCAAGGGGTCCATGGACCACAGGTTGAAAACCTCTGCTGTAAGCAACCCCCCCCTTTAGATTGGGATGTCCAATCTTGTCAACTTTACTTGTGGACTTCAAATCTCAGAATTTCCCACCCATACCTGGCTGGAAAATACTGGGAGTTGAAGTCCAGACTTCTTAAAGTTGCCAAGGTTGAGATATATTGGTCTAGATACAGGTAACATCTTAATTAGCATTTAATACACATATTAGGTTACATATTAAATGAATCATATCTGTTCATACCCATTTTTTTACAATGTCTTTACTGCTCCCTTAAAATGATGGTTTGTTGGATTATGACCACTGAATAAAGATCAAATTATTAGGTATTAGCGCATACAATAGGAGGTCCATATGTCTTCAATGTGATCTTTCCAGCGGCAACTTCCTTCCTGTTATGAAAATAGAAAGGTGTGCTAGATGGCCTGTACTAACAGAATGATGTCTACATGCTACATCCTTATTTCTTGGACAAATGTTTTTGGTTTACTTTAACTGGATCATTTGCTTAATGCCACCTTTATGGTATGTGGCTGGGAGGGTGTTTGCCAAGGGTCGGAAATCTATTTCTATTCTTACTACATAGCTTTGTATACCATGTAAGCAGATGGCTTCCTTCCTTCTAAGGATTTCTTCAGTCACCTTAAATACCAATATATTTTTCAGGGTGAACCAGGAAAACCAGGACCTCCGGGTGATACAGGCATTCAGGGAATACCTGTAAGTGTTCTCCATATTTTTTTTCCATATTTGAAATATAAACAAGGTTACATTTCCAAGCTAACTGAAACTGGATGTTTATTAGGTCAGGCTATGTTTTGAACTTTGAACCAGATAACAAAATGATGGAGAAAACTAGAAACTTTAAAATTTGTATATGTACTGTTATCAGGAAGAAATCTTGTTGCCTATTTGGTTGCATTTGTTTTTTTTGTCTTAACTGTAAAATAAGCAATCAAAATGGTGTAATTTCACCATGCTTTGGGGATTTTTTTAATTTTAATTTTAGGAATCAAATTGTGTGCTTATAGCACACGTATACAGTGGCAAAAGGGAAAGGCAATCATTCTTTAAAAATTAGTCAGTCTTGCAAATTGTTCAATATAGTTCAAATAATGAATAAATCTGGTAAATTTCTGGCTGACTTACTGTGTTGAGTAGAGCAAGTTGTACACTAGGTACTACTCTGGGAGAGTTGACTGCTTGATGAGGTTCAGTAGCCTAACAGAAGACTTCAGGGAAGACCAGTCAACACTTGAGCAGCACGATGTCCTTGTAGAAAGATATATCAACTGTTATTCGATATGTTTTGCATTACATTCATCCATCCAAGACAGCTTTTAATTCAATTCTCAAAGACAGTCATGAGAGAAATTGGTGGCATCATTCATCAATTACCAATTTATCATGTTGATCATGACAGTAATTTAGTACAAGTCCAAAATGACATTTTTACTAAAAAAAGGAGTGAAATAAGGCAGTATCTTGGCACTTTTTAATTTCTATAGTAATTCTTTGATGCAAATCCAGGCAAAACCAATAGATCAGTGTCACTCTTTTTGTACGTTGACTATGCAGCTCCTTTCTGTAAAAATGCAAGAGGTTGAAGTCAAATTATTCAAGACTATTATTCTGGAGGGAAAAGACTGGCTGCTAACTAAAGTAAAATGAAAAGCTGTTTTGTCTAGAAACCTGTCATCTGTTGCTACATTCAGAAAATTAACATCAAATCAATTATTGATCAAATGAAACTATTCAAATAACTGAATGGGAAATTATTTCTATTCCATTTGCTAATTTATAAATCCAGACTATGCCCTTTGTTGTCGTGATGTAGGAACCGAGGCAGAGCCTGGGGTTGGAGTCAAGCGAGTAATCAGCCCAGAGTCATTACATTCCCACAAGCGATCCAAGTCCAGCCCCCCCCCTGAATTCCATTAACTCTTCTTTAGCACCAATTTAGTGCTGACAATTAGTTGACAGATTCTTGTGTAAAGGCATGAACAAATAAATCATCTTAACTGGAACTTAATCTTGGGTCCTGATTCTTTATCCCTGATGATCCCAGATTGCTGAGGCTTGAAATCTGTAAGACAATGAGAACTAGTCCTGCTTTAGACATAAAAGTTGCCTGGGTGACTTTGAGCCAATCCCTTTCTCTCAACCCAGCCCACCTTACAGGATCGTTGTGTGGAGAATATAGGAGGAGATATATTCACTGCCTTGGGCTACTTATAAAGTAATAAAGGCGGGATAAAGATCTAATAAATAAATTAAAACATAAATAGATCTATATTTTTGCAAAATTGAGAACCTCTCCTTCACCCAAAGATTCTTCTGTGTTCTGTGAAATATCTACCTAGTGAGTTACTTTGGGTTGATGCATATCTGCATGGAAACCTTTTTAATAAGTACATATCATTAGGATTGGACATATGTAGGACATATCTATCATTATAATAGGATACATCAATTTCCTGGTGCCTTGTTTATTATGGATTGAAGCATTCATTTTTCTTATGTTCCTGGTGAATTTGAGGATGTGAAGCTTCATTAATTAATATCTGCAGTGTCTCAAGAAAAATGGTTGCAAAGTAAAGCAAACTTTTGACATTTCCATCCAGAAATTTCTCTACAACAGTTCAAGTATTTTCAATATCTATTTATTTTTAGGGCTTGCTTGGCTCTGCTGGAGCAAAAGGTGTTCCTGGTCCAAAGGTAAAGTATCCTAAGAAATTTGGAAACAGTCCATCCTCTTTACAGATGGAACTCTTACTTATTCCTTCTCTTGGGGAGCCTAAATGCGACAATCTCATTTACAGTGCCCTCTTTAGAGTGCTGAGCGGTAGAGAAAGTTTATTTAGTCAGAAAGCTTCATGGCTGAGGAGAGATTTAGATTAAAGTTCCCACAGTTCACATTCAAAACACCAGCTTCTTTTCAACCTTGATGTTATTAATGAGTCTGCTGGGATCACCATTTTTACAAGTTACTATTTTCAAAATCCCTGAAACAGTTATTGACTCTGAATTTTTATTTCCTTTTGACACTAGCATTAGAGCAAGTCAAAACTGAAGTGGGATTTTTTTTTTTTGGTATTCATACAGCATGCTTTAACTGGTTAATGAAAGAACCGTTTACTTTGGATTTGTGCAATAGGCTAAACTTCAGTATAAATTAGTTGAACATGCTAAGTCTGGGGTGGGCAGTTAATTTCCCCAAGGGGTCACATGAGAAACTGGGGCTGTTGAGGAGGGCTGAACCAATGTAACTTGATTTGATATCCTCAAACTCTTATCACCTCGACTCTTCAGGCTGCTCCAGGTGAAGGGTGAGCACTGTGCAGGTGCAGAAAAGTGTGTTCTCTCATTGTCCTCCCGTAGCCACCATCCAACTGAAAGAGCCAACTCAGCTTCTTCTTCTGCCCTCTATGGTGAACTTATTTACATTTGATTTCTAATTTCCAATTGACCTCAAATGGACTGGATAGTAACAGCCAAAGGCCAGATGTAGCCCAAATGGTGCAAAATACCTAGGTCTGTGCTAAGCTATCAAAGAAAATCTAACCAAATTGCATGTTCCACAGCTGGATTGCTGAATAAATCTCTCCTCTCCCTCATTGGTATTGAAGAACTTAAAATTCCATGCAATGAGAGCTGGATTGAGCTCAGGATTCACAGCAACTAAGGGTTTATCCCAGTAATCTCATGGTTAAAATCATTTTGATTTTGTAACAGTTGCCTTGGGATCTGGCTATGGAGGGTAGTATCATCACCCCTTTGTTATGGTTGGATCATTTCCTAATCTGGCTGTAACTTATTGGCTGCCCGTACCTCATAAGATTGAACCCGTTTGAATGGTCTTCCTCAGGCACCTTATGAATCCAGCTACTTTCTGTTGAGTGCTTGGAGATGTTCCTGACAATTTGATGGGCAAAATCATTGAGTCCTTGATTCGCTGCTGGCAACAGAAGACTTGGCCCTGAGATCATTCCTCTCTTGCTTGTGGAAGCATTATCCTTGAGGGAGACTTGGAGGTCCTCCTGAACTTGTAGCCCTTACTTAAAGAGGAGGTGGAGGCTGTGGTCAGGAAAACCTCACCTAGCTTTGGCTAGTCTACCTGGAGTGTGAGAAGTTGTTTCAGTGAACCATGCCCTTATGAGTATAAGACTACTGCAGCATCTGGTACATTGGGCTGCCTTTAAAGACCACTTCAAAATTGATTAAGTTAATTGGTTAAGTTAATGCAGTCACCCCTATATTAGCTTGTATTCCCTGGTCAGACAGCATTACACTTTGCTAATGCTCGGTATTCATATAAGCTTCCAGGTGCAATTTAAAGTGTTGGTGTTGACCTATAAAGCATTCACCAAGCTTTTGAAACTATGTTTGCTTGCATGAGTCAGCCTGACCTATTTATTCTTGTTAGTTCTCCATTTGGAGGTGTCACTTATCTATAGCCGTGGCTGGTATTTTGGAATCGTCTCCCATTGAAAGTTAGACATCATTTGCCATCTGGAGAGAGTGAAGAGCACTTTCAGAAGGCAATTAGGATCCAACACTTCTATTTAGATTTGCTCTCTGCATCATATTTTGGACGTTTGATTTCTATAGTTTACCTTTCTGGATTTTATTGAATTCTGAATATTTCAATATGTTTATTTTGGGGAAGTCACAGAGAAGCCACAGGAATGCAATGGGGTACAAATGCAATCAATAAATTCACCTGGGAAATTGAAAGTGACTAATTAATAATGTTTTAATTACATTTCAAATAGAATATTCATACATGGTTAATAGCTATATATTGAGGCTTGGAATAAGTAATTTATTAAAATTTCCTTGTTTAGGAAGAGAGAAAAATATTATGTACCAGACAACTCATGACCTATTTGGCCATCATTTCAGAGATATATCCCTACCAGATTCCTCAAAGGGCTTCAAAAGTGATGGAGCTTCTAATGTACTGCCTTCACTGGAAAAATTAGGATACATTCATCTCATAGTCAAACATCAGCACAGGAGATATTTTATGACATTTTGTATTATATTGTGAAGTGTTTTATGATTACTTTTATATTGGAGCATGCTGGCTCATATGGCTAGGATGCTGGGATGAAGCTTAGCAAGCCCGCATTTGAGATCTGAATGCTTCCATGGGTGGGGTTGAGTTCCCATCCTTCACTTCAGCTCATGCTGGGGACATGAAGGAACCCCCCAACATGGTGTCCCTCCAGGCAACAGTGATGTCACTGGCTAATCCTTTCCACCTGGAAGCACTTCAGTGCTTTCGACACAAGTACTATGCTATTTTTATTTCATAAAATATTTTATAAAATTTTCCAAATTTCAATTCTGTGGAAGTCATGGGTCCTGGTTTTTGGATGCATTCTTTAAATTAGCCCAATTGAGGTACTTTTGTTCAAAAATAGTTGCCCTATGCTATACAGTTTCGCCCAGTTAAAGGTTACAGGAAGGAAAGTTTTAGTAGTATATAGATATATCATTCAAAAAGCAAAGACACCACTTTGTCCACAAAGATCTGTACAGTAAAAGCCATGGTTTTCTCAGTTGCAATGTATGACTGTGAGAGTTGGGCTATAAGGAAGGCTGAACGTCAAAGAATCGATGTCTTCGAGTTGTGGTGCTGGAGAAGACTCTTGAGAGTCCCTTGGACTGCATGGCAATCAAATCAGTCAGTCTTGGAAGAAATCTACCCTGACTGTTCCTCAGAAGGACAAATAATGAAGCTGAGACTCAGATATTTTGGCCACCTAATGAGAAGAGAGGACTTATTAGAAAAGGCCTGATGGGCTATGGTCCATGGGATTGCAAAGAGTTGGACACAACTTATCGACTGAACAACAACAAAATATATCATTAATTGTGTTTAACATTAGGAAAAGAATGGAGACCAATTTTATTATGGCTGTGTAGCTCTTTGGATTTAACATAAAAGAAGCACATTGGAACACAGAGTGGTGTAACCATAATGCCTTTCTGGAACCTTAAAGCAACTGGAACTTTTTCCACGAATGTGTGGTTGTCTTTGACAGCTATCAAAGCACCTGCTGGAATTGAAATCCAGAACCCTGGACAGCCCTCAGGAAGGGACCCAATCAGTTCACTTAAAGGTAGAGTGAATGCATTATAGAACTGGATTAAAAAACAAGTTCACACGCATTGTTAGTTACAAAAGAAGAATGACTGTTCTGAAAAATGGAAGATGCTCCAGAAAAACCAGATGGTCTACACATCAAGAAATAATTTGCTAAGTTTGCTCTTAATGCCATGGCAGATAAGGTGGGAACGGGACCAAAAATGGCTCTGTTACTTGAACGTATCTCATGTGGTCAGATAAGGAAATAGTAAACAGAACAGAGGAAACGAAGACTACTGAAAAATATTTTTAAATACGGTTGGCTGGCTAAGTACCTTATCCCACCATAGCATGGCTATTATACTTTAAAGGGACTAAAATTCTTTCTCTCCAACAGGGTGGTGTTGGCTCTCCTGGGAAACCTGGCTTGATGGGAAATTCGGGCAAACCTGTAAGATCATTTCTATCTCAAGTTTTTACCTTTTTTTAAACCAGAAGACTAGCATTAAAAAAAAAATCAGTCTTTAAATATGTACAATGCATTGTTCTTGCAATCCTACCAACAGGGAGAACCAGGACCACAAGGAGAACCAGGACCACTGGGACCCAAAGGCCCATTAGTAAGTTTACTTGCTTGGTTTTTGGTTTAGAGTGAGGGTCTGGATTTTCTGGTCCAGGTTGCTAAAAAAAAAACACTTTCTGAGGAGAAGTAATTTATAAACGGGGAGAATTCAAGAAGTGGTAGCTTTACATTCACTCCCTATCCTTAGGATAGTACCTTCATTTTAATTTCCCTTTATTTTCTCTGCATTGCTCTGTTTTTTTTTCATCCTCACTCTTAGCACAATGCAGCAAAACATTTTTCAAAAATAAGTTGTATTAAAACTAAGGTGCTACAGTAAAAATAAAAGTGAATTAAATCAGGCTTTTTTTATGAGGCAAGACACCTGTTTTTTGCCTGAGAACAGAATGGCGCGATCTGCTACCGTTTTGCCTTTCAGCCACAAACTAGGGGCCTTAGCAGGCAATCGCTAGGTGACACGGTTTTTTATAGACAGCAAAGAAGTTTTTACAAGCTGACAAAGAAGGAAATGCAGGCTTGGTTGGCCATTTCTAGCTTATTGGCTTTCATCAGCAAGGCATTCCCTTGATGGGATTCGAACTGGGCTGGATGATATGTTAAGCTAATGTCTTCACCATTAAGCCATGTGTTCTCCCTCTAGTTGTTGCCTTTGTACCAGGGGATCTATCAGGCTTTTTTTTATGAGGCAAGGCACCTGGTTTTTGCCTGAATACAGGACAGAGTGAAATGCTACCATTTTGCCTCTCAGTCCCAAACGTCTGTAAAAACTTCTTTGCAGTGAACTAAATATCTGTAAAGCTCCAGCAATCCCTGAATTAAAATCCCTGGATGGAAATAAATGTCACTGCCTCACACTTTATGGAGTTAGAGGTGATATTCCTCAACTGAGGCCTGGCTACTGAAAAGGTTCCTTCTCCAGTCCCAATTTGTTTGCTCTCGGAAAGTGTGAGGAGACACACTTCAGGCAACCCTTGGGGAAAATCCATCTTTAATTCGTCTGGACCTTGGTGGATGTGACTAAAAAGAGAAAGAAACCTTACATTGTATTCAAAGGGAGGAAAAAATGCAATGTAAGGGACAGAAGCTGAGGATCATAGATATTTATTTTCATACCTCTGTAAGCCCTAACAAATAGTCGACATTCTTGGTCTATCTGTAGTAGTAGTAGGAAAATCATTTACTATCTATGATATCCTAAGTCTTTATATGAGATGTCCTTGAAATTTACCTCACATTTACAAAATTCACAGTGTATTCATTTGCTTTGAAAGTAGGCAATCAAGGAGGCGATGTCCATTTATTTTCTAGTCAACTTCCAAGCTGAGTCTTTTCTGAAAGTAAATCCATATAATGTTGAGACTTTCTTTTTGTGCTTCTTTTCTGGTAATGTACAATTCTCTGGTAACTTTCTTGCAAATCCTATCATGGTGACTAATACAAAAACACATTTTTTTGCAGTTATGAGTCTTGTTTTCTCCCTCTCCCTCAAAGACTGCAAGCAAAGACTATTTTATACTTCACAGAAACAAAACCAGGAAAGGTACTTCATAAGGCTGTCCAAAGTTTGCCTTCAAAAGTAGTTCTGCAGATTGTTAGGAATTTTGACAATCAGAGTGTCCATAATCTGGAAGGATACAAGTTCATCAACCTTTCCAAAAAGAATGTAAAAGCCCAATTATATTCAATAAATTGAAGTACAGAATTTTACTTCCACATTCTAAGGCAGTTCCCAGAAGCTATGAATTCTCCAAAGGTTTTTAATTTAAGAAAAGGAGGGAATTATGAAATATATGTTTGGATAGTAATTTTAATTAAATGCAGATGAAATCCAATCAATTATAGTTTTTATTCTGGCTCTGTTTTCTACTTTTCATAGCTTCCAGTTTGCAGTTCAAAGGCTGAGCATGATCCTTTGACTGGAAATATTTACACCCTGTTGGATGATTAGGCATAGATAAATCTAACCCTTTTAATTTTTATTAGTAATACATATGAAAAGCCAGTGAAATTTCAAATAATCATTGTAAGAGGGCAACCGTTAGTTTATAGTAACCTTACATCAAAAGGACTTTGATAACATTTTCAGATTAACGCGTTACATTAAAAGGCATAAGCTTTTGTGAGCTACAGCTCATGGCATTGCTACATCTAATGAAACGATATATTGCTCATGAAAGTTTACAATATATCTTTTTATAATATTTGACGGTCAGAAAAGGTGCTATTGGACTTTTTCTGATTTTTGCATAGTAGTGACTTCCCCAAAAGCAATTTGGAAAAAGGTTCAAATGCCATGATGTATGTATACCTACAAAGATCAAAATCGTGCAAGCCATGGGATTCTCTGTGATAATCCATGAAAGTGAAGGTTGGAGTTTAAAGAAGCAGGATAGGAAGAGTATTGACGCCTTTGAACTTTGGCGTTGGAGAAGACCCCAGGGAATACCGTGGACAGCCAAGAATACAAAGCAATGTCTCACTGAACAGATCAACCCGAAGTTCTCGTTTGAAGCACAAATAACTAGTGTAGGGGTGACTTGGCCCTGTCTTGCTCAGAAATGAAGAAGGAAAAGGTTGAAACAGGAGAGAGGGGAAGGAGGGAGGGAGGGAGGGAGAGAACAAGAGAGAAAGAGAGAGAGAATAGAGAAGCAGCATGAGGTAAAGGGAGACAGTGGAGATCAACGAGAATAGAGGAAAAGCAAGCAGAGAAAGAAGTAAGGACAGAAGATTACAGAAGAGATCTGATCCAGGTGAGTGGACAAGGCAGTGACCAGAGGGAGGCTCCAGATACCCCAGAGAGCAGCATAGCTGAGTTGATCCAGATGAGTAGTTGAGCCAGCGACCAAAAGGGGGTGCCATACGTACCAGAGAGACAATGAGGTAGGCTGATCTACTGAAGGACAGAGGAGGCAAACTGAGCTGAGTGATTGCGAAGTGCCCAGGCAAGTAACCAGGACAAGCTGACGACCAGGGTGGGGTACAGAGTGAGAGGCCCTGAGCTGTCAGACCAGTGACTTGAGAGTGAGGAGGCACCAAATTGCTGGGGAGAAAGGGACAGAGGGATTTGTAATCTTGCAGCCCAGGTTCAAATTACTTGACACATTATGAATATCTAGCTCTCTGGCAAAGGCTCTACTGTGTTTCCCCCAAAATAAGACATCCTTCGAAAATAAGACCTACCTACATTTTTGTCTCTTGGCGGAATATAAGGCATCCCCTGAAAATAAGACCTCCCTGAAAATATTATTTTCAGGGGATGCCTTATTTTCTGGGAAACACGGTAGATCGCCCACTCCCA
>JANHFO010003348.1:108629-124518 GCA_032468095.1 Pareas carinatus
GTAAGAAAGTAAGACACCCCCCTAAAATAAGACCTAGGGCTCCTTTGCGAGCAAAAATTAATATAAGACAGTGTCTTATTTTCGGGGAAACACGGTAATATTGGGAAAACTGGAAGAGGAGAATAACCAACCGTTCAAGATGGATGGACTCAGTTACAGGCAATGAATGTACCTGGGGACTGTGACCTGAGACCTGAAGGAACAGGTTATGGATAGATCTTCTTGGAGAAAGTCTACATATATGGTCACTTGAAGTTGAAAATAACTTGACTTTTCACATAAATAATCAACCAATCAAATGTAGCTTACCTTGCAAAGTATTTTCCTATATGGTGCATTATAACTCTTGCAGGGGCAGATTCTCTGGGCTTCCAGAAGAAGCTGCCAAATAGGCAGTTATGGAAGATTTTATATATTTACTTTTTGTAAATGGTATTCTTCAAGCAGAGGGTCCTTTCAGATGCGACAGCAGGCTCCTGCACTACTTTCTCCAAATTGCCTGCCTTTTCAGCAGTTAGTACATCACTTTCAAGGAACCAGCGTAACTTTATATATATATCTCTGTGCGTTGCTATTAAACTATTTCTTGGAAGAGTTGCAATGGGAGTTTTAAAAGAAGCATGTCTGCATTTGTTAGCTATCTCTGTTATTTTATTATCTTATTTTATTAGCCATCTCTCTTATTTTATTAACTATATTATTTTTATCATACAATTCAGTTATGGGGGGGTTGCAATAGCTTTCCTATTCGCTATTATCCTTCTTTGTGCTATTAGGTAAAGGTAAAGGTTTTCCCCGCACATGAGTGCTAGTCAACCGGACTCTAGGGGGCGGTGCTCATCTCTGTTTCAAAGCTGAAGAGCCAGGGCTGTCCGAAGACGTCCCCAAAGACGTCATGTGGCCGGCATGACTAGACACCAAAGGCTCACGGAGCGCTGCTATCTTCCCACTGAAGCGGTCCCAATTTTTCTACTTGCATTTTTATATGCTGTCGAACTGCTAGGTTGGCAGAAATGGAGCAAGTAACCGGAGCTCACTCCATTATGCAGGGCTAGGGATTCGAACTGCCAAAACTGCCAAACTTCCAATCGACAAGTTCAGCGCCCTTATCTGCTGTGCTGTTAGGAGACTTTAAATTGCTTGATTTTAGTAGGATCTTGCTATTAATCTTCAAAAGTGGGGCAATTTTACCTCACGAAATGTAGCTAATTCTACTTCAACGCTATCTTTTTGTTTCCTAAAAGGGTAGCAGAGGTGAGGCTGGTCCTGCTGGTCCTCCAGGCTCACCAGGTAAAATGGTAAGCAGGCTGTCTTGACTTCCATCACGCTAGTTTGCTTAGCCAAGGGTTCGTGGCAACCAGGCCCTTTATTCAGGAAACGAAATGGGAATAAGGACGGCTGTCATTCATTCATGACTATTAAAATCGCATCAAATAATCTATTTTATTTTTATGTATCGGAAGCTCCTTCATCCCTTGCAGAGTGAAGTTACATTTTAATATTATTATACCTTTACAAGAAACAGGAATGCCGAAAGGCTACCTTTTTTTGTTGTTGTTGTTCTTAGAAGTTTCCCAGCATGAATACCTTCTTTGAAACTATTCAGATTTCATTCGTGCGGTTTCTGCTGGAAGGCCAGTTTCAATATTCAGGCTCTGAAAGAATTCTCTGTTAGAAGGGAATGCGCCCATAGGCTTGGTGGGTTGTAGCATTTCCCCAAACGCATAAAGAGCCCATTGTTTTAGCAGAGGGATAAAATCAAGAAGGTGCTCTTTGGCGAAACAGCAAAATCATAACAAAGCATTCATTCATTTATTTTAAACATTTATATAGCCACCCATCTTCTAAACAACTCTGGGTGGCTGCAGAGTTCAACGTCTTCTACTGTTTTGAATGAGAGGCACAGCCAGCTGTGAGAAAGGTCTAACCAGGAGCCTCAGTCTGTCTCAACGCTCCCTTTCTTCGGTGCGAAAGTGCTCTAAAACCATCTCTGATTGTTTTCACAGGGTGGAGAAGGAGTCATTGGACTGCCAGGTCTACCTGGGCCCCCGGGACTGCCTGGTGCTAAAGGCATTAGGGTAAGGAGGTGCCACATCAGAAGATGCTGCTCACTTGACTTGGGTCAGCATCTTTTCACAAAACTTCCCACCTTTTTGCCTTGTGTCACATTTAAATCCATTGAAAGGTGAAAAACAGGAGATCGTGAAATCAGCGTATCAAGTTTTCTTTCCAGTGTTCTTTGAGAGTCATTATACTGTATAATTAAAAGATTTCCCCCCTTTAATTCCCCCCCTTCCATTTCTCCTTTGCTAAATATTGACAGAGCAATCCATCTTGCTGTTACAGCCAATGTCCTTATTGTAACCCTTTCAACAAGAGAAATCAGCCAGACTTTATCATTTGTTTGTGTTCTCGCTCTGTGTCCTTCATAAAGTACTGGCTGCCTAGTTTGGCACCTGAGCCGAATTTTGTTCAAGTCCATTCCACCCTCTTCTGCAATAATTTCAACCCCCTGTTAATCCTTTGTCCCGTTCCCCCCACTTGCAATTCTTTGTTTCCTGTACTCAGTATGACTAGACCCAGTATTGTTGTAAAATATATTCATATATTTTTTTTGGGGGGGGAATTACCTTCTGTTTTTTCCCGTTTCTAGAAGTGACCTTTCTATTTCTGAAGCCTCCTACTCAGTAGCATCTGCGGAGGGGCTGTGGGGGAGTCAGAGTAACCTAAGTGGTGTTGCAGCACCATGCGTGTGCTGTGACATCAAACCCATGCCCCAAAGATGGAGGTGTGACACTGCAATGCTACTTTCCACCCTTCTGAGGAAGGCTGACAGCAGGGCTTAGAAGAATAGAATCATGTCCTTCTACTTGGAATCCTGCATAATTTCAGATGACTGCCTTCATATTTTCAATGCCTAATTCTTCAATCAGCCTTTTTAGGAAAATACTTCATTTTGACCTCATAGTCAAAATGGTGCTTTCAGAAAGACAAAGCCACCTGTGTGACCTCGCGCCACTCACACTCTCTCTCAGCCTTAGGAAGAAGACAAGGGCAAAGCACTTCTGAATTTTTACCCCCCCAAAATTCAGGGATTTGTCCAAGCAGTCTCCAGGAGTCAAGATTGATTTGAAAGCATCAAAGAGAAAAGAACCCTATTACATTGGCAGAAGAAATTTGCTTGAGAAGATTTGTATATGTAGGAATATGGATAATATGGAGGTTTTTTTTGCCATTTTCTAGTACTAGCTAATCTTTCCATAGCAACGGTGGTTTCTGCAATACACATATGTTCTATTTTTTTGGACTATGTTTTCCCTACAATTTTTCCTATTAATTATTTCCCCCGATTCAAATACTAATTGGGATCACTTATGCAAACTGTTATCCAGGCAAACCTCAGGACTGAAACACATGCGTAAAGTCCTTCAGGGAACTTGATCTGGGTTTTTTTGCCCAGTCTGTGCTGGTTATTTCTTCTGTTCCAAATACAGGCCACTGTGTTGAAGGCACAACACTGGGTGATGAGGCACAAATTACTTCCACTCTTTCTGAAATGTGTCTCCTCCAAGCCTGTTTCAAAGATGTTTTCTTTACTTCCACCGATCTCTGCAGTGATATATTTGCCACTCCAATCCCTGAGCCACAACAAACGAACTCCGACAGCGAGCCAAGCTTTTGCAATTCCAGACATACAGTTTAACCAAGATATAGTTTACTGCCTTATGGCTTAACTTTCAAGGCACCAGTTGTGTAGAGTTCCTTTGTATGGCTAGTTTTGATCTTTGAGCAGGGCAGATCATCCACAGTGACGGTCACAGGCTACAAAAGGTTGGAGGGAAGAGCTTCAAGCATTCAATCCTCTTGCCATTTCCAAGCCAACAATCGTTGTTGCAGATGTCCCTGTCTTTGCTGATAGATTTTAAGAAACTGTCAAAAGATTCCATTTCTGCCCCTTCTTTGTAGTCTTTGGGGATATAAAAGTTTAGCAGAAAATCAATATGCATTTGCCATATACATTGTATCGGATGTTGGTTACATTAGGCTTCAAATCTTGTTCATCACTTCTCTGTATTCCTCACCTATGATACAAGCTTTAATCTGTTTGAGTCAATCATCTACATCAAGACCAATATTCCCTCACAGGTTTTTTATGTGAGATTGAGAAGCTGCCTATTTACCTTTGTCCAGAAATAATTGTGCATGTTCTCTAATATGCTACAAAGTCAGGTTGAATGTATGAGAAATCAGTTGTCGGCTGTGTCAGTTCCAAATCAGTTGAGAGCAACCAAAAGTCAGTTGGTTTCAAACGTCCCCAACAGATCCCTGTACTACTCCCACAATCTGGTATCGCCAGTGTGTCATAATAGTCTATAATGTTTACACTCATGTTCTTGCAGTGTGCCGATTCTTTTGGCTTTAACAATGCATTATATAAAAATTCTGCCACTATTGCTTTTTTTCTTAAATAAACAGCAAGGTATGTAATCTCTTGGAAACCTTAGCTAATAGAAAGCACCGAGTATTTTTATTTTTGATTGCTTTCTTTATTCATTAGTGCCTCTTATTTAAACCTTACTGCTGCTCAGCAGGTGTTGCTATCTATTAAAACTAAGAGAGGCAACAGGTGTACTTGAAATCATTATTATACTGTCATATGTCTCTAATATAAAAAACATCAGATGAATTTGCCAAAACAAAGACTACTGGGGAGATGGCAAGAGAAGAGCAGATTCTCTCCCATCCATTCATTGTTTCCATAAGCCTCTTAGCTTCAGAGCTAAGCAAATTTAGAAGAGTAGTTTTAATCAAAATTCTATTTAAAATTTTCGTTTCGTTGTTTGATTTAGCATTAGGTTCTAGCTGTTACTAGGATGAAAACTTCATTTTTAAAAAACAAAATAAAAAGCAATCATGGAATCTTTTCCATATCTGTTTTATAGAACTAATTTTATTCATTGTTGCCGAGCTTGTATAAGAAAAGGAAGGTAAACATTTAAAGAAAAAAACTTGATTTAGCATGAACTCCATTTTTAATGCTTGCTGTGCCAGAGGTTTTCAACCTTTTTAAAGCTGTGGGCCTCAAAACATGCCGTTGCTACACGGCGGGCCCCATTCCCCCAAATTCAACTAACCACTAATCGTCAATTCATATATATATATTAATTATTCCAAATTTTTCTTGACCTGCCTACGGACCCCCTGGCAACATGCCACGGAGCCCAAGGGGTCCCTCGACCCCAGATTGAAAACCTCTGTGCTATGCAATTTTTAAAGCAGACCCTTGGAAGTTGAAAAGTATTTTTTTTAAAAAAAGTTCTATTCAATATACAGGTAGTCCTCAACCTTCGACCACAATTGACCTCAAAATATATGTTGCTAAGTGAGAAGTTTGTTAAATGAGGTTTGGCCCCTTTTACGACTTTTCTTACCACGTTTGTTAAGGGAATCTCTGCAGTGGTTAAATTACTAACCTGGTTGTTAAGGGAATCTGGTTTCCCCCTTGACTTTTCTTGTCAAAAGGGGATCGCATGATCCCCAGACACTGCAACCATCATAAGTATGAGTCAGTTGTCAAGCATTCAAATGTAAATCACATGACCATGGGGATGCTACAACGGTCATAAGTGTGAGAAATGGTCATAAGTCACTATTTTCAGTACCGTTGTAACTTCGAATGGTCACTGAACGAACTGTGGTAAGTCGAGGGCTGCCTGTATTCTGAAAACTGATTTTATAAATCTCTCTGGTAGCTTAAGAAAAGGATCCAGCCAACGCAGTGAAGATCAGTGGGACAGGCATAGACATCAATGAATGGTGGTTACAAAATACCCAACAAAGATGGAGCAAAGATCAGTTTTGGCAGGAAATTAAAAGAGGAAATGAGGAATGAGGAGGAGAAAGCTTAAGTGAAAAAATACAGAGACATTTATGGAGGATTATTTTCTATAAAGTTTAAATGGGCCCTAGATAGGAAGCAAAAATTCGTCGCAGTGCAACTGATTACAGCATTGCTATCATGATGATGAACCTAGAGCCGGATAGATTCTCTGCAAACCTGGGCATTTCAAACTGCATGACATTCCCAGAGAAAATTTTCCCTATACGGCAACTGAAATGGCCAGTTCCAGATGCCCGAAGGAACCGTCTTTGGAATTGCCTCGACCTTTCAGAAGAGTTTTTGTTCCAGTGGGGATGAGAGTATAAACATGTGATTGTGGACTAAGATAATACAATCCTAAGTATTTAGGCAGCATGCCTTTATGTTTAATTAATATTCTATCCATGTTTTAAGACTTGGTAGCCGAGCGCTCTGATAGTCAAATTGTACATCTTCGCTTTCTAAGTACAGACATGACTCACTGTTTAATTATTATACAATATTTGAATGACTTTGTATTTGTATTTTTATTTTTAATTTGCATTTAGGGTTCAGTTGGTGGGCGAGGGCCAAAAGGAGAACAAGTGAGTACACAAACTTGCACAGTCCATTTATTTCCCAACCTTGCCTAAAACTCTGGAAAGTGTATGGTGCCTATTTACAATCTAGGCTTGTCTGTCTTTTTATAACACAGGGACCTGCTGGGGGAGAAGGACAGCTTGGACAAAGAGGCGACCTTGTAAGACTCGGTGTTCACTCCTTTCAATAGGAAATATTCAGACTTAAAATACACAAAAGACCTATTGTTTCTTTTAGCATGACTAAATAGCCCAAAGGAATTGTTTTTGCAAACACTGCAGATTTCATAAAGGAAGCCTTTAGTTAAGCAGCAAAATGTTAGGAAGGGATCTGCAATTCATAGAGCACTCTAGATGCAATAAAGTCACAAAGCTGCTTGTTTCCACATTGATTATTTATTCAATTTATATGGTTGTCTAATCGCAAATGACCAGATACAGCCTCCCAAAAGGATTAAAGACACATCATCATGATGTCCCATATTTTTTTTAATCAGACCTCCCATTGAGTATGATCATTCCTGATTTTTTAGTCATCAATGGCTGTCCTGTCTGAGAATTCTGGGCCAAGAAAGCCACCGTCCCAGACAGGTTATGGGAGAGATGTACTAACTGGTCTGCATTAGCTGTTTTTAGTACAAAAAACTTACTAGGTTTCATATTTTTTTGATCGTTGCAAAGATAACCTCGATCCAAGAATGTTCCAAAAATGTGCCTTGAATTTGACATGTAAACATTTCTGGATAGGCATAAACTCATCCAAGGTGTAACTCGGCAGTTCAACTTTAAAATGTTTATTCTGTGGTGGAATTTGTGGTTATTGCTTTTCACCCTTTTGAAGCATCCCTCCAAGAATTCTCCTTTCCTGTGGTAATTGTGGTGATCCCTGTATATGTAGAAAGAATGATATGAAGTTGGTTATATGTGAAGCTGTGCATATCTGTGCCATCCTGACATCATTCATCTTGCTTTGTTAGGGTGACGGGGGTTTGCCAGGCCCTAAAGGAACTGTAAGTATGATGAACTGCAGGATTACTGAAATCCAAAAGATAATAATAAATCAGCAGAATATTGAGGGGGGTGGTAAAGAGGGCAGTTGTTTGCTTTCACGAATATGTTAAAATATTCAGTTCCCGAAGGAAAGATATTAAGATGGAATGATCTAACCATTTCCCACCTTTTAAAACTGTGTATTATTCTCTAGAGACTTATTCAAAAGTGAGAAAGGTAATTTTTCCTGGTGTGGAGAATGGAGGAGAGATGAGCAGGAAAAAATTGAGGTTGGCAAACAAAAAAAGTAACTAAAAATCCTGGGAAATGAGTTTAGAACTGAGTATTGACAAAGCAATACCTGTGAAGTCAATTTCTATACAGGATGTATCCAAATCTGCACAACTCCTAGAACAGGGGACCCCAAACCCCGGTCTATGGACCTGTGGCAACCGGGCCACAGAAACAAGCCAAGCCCCATTCACAAGATGCTTTCCGCTTTTGCAAATGATCGCTTAATTTCAATATGTGGAAAGTGCAAAATTAAAACTCCCTCTTACCTCCACGGTAAAATTCTGATGTAGCACTTTTTTGCTTTGTGTGTTGAATTAAACATTAACAGATGTTGCAGGTCTTTTTTAGATAAACTCAAGGGGGTTCCACCGTTCTCGTGATGTGTGGCAACGTGTGTCAGTAGTGCCTGGAGTGGGAGCAGCATTTGTTGACTCTGTGAGGTCTGGAGTGGAAAATTTTAGTTAATGACGTTTAAACAAACTGGAATATGAAAAGTTAGTTTAATAATCCCCTTTGTCTGAAAGTCATTAGGCATAGTTTTCTGGTGAGGACTAACGGAGAAATATTATCTATTATAAAGTGTTATTTATTATTACTCAGGTGAAGGGAAGAAAAGTACTGAAGGCCGCAAGAGAAGGCAATTCGTTCATATACGATTAAGCAGATATAATGATCTGAATCGGAAAAAATGTGCCCTGGATGTTTTAGAAAGGGGGAAAAGGACTTTGCAATTTATTTCTGTGGATGGCAGAGGGCTACAGCAACCATATAAGCTTAATAGAGCGTGATTGGTAGAGGGCTATATTGAATTTCTAAAATACACAAGGTAATGTTGTAGTGTAATTGAGTTGCGTTTGGAATAACAGCACTCTCCTACGTGCTGCAATTACTGCTCTCTACAAATATCCTCCTCGTATCCGCTTTCTGCATAGCCATTCCTAGGGGCTTCCTTTTCATCTCTGCACACGACTCTTCCGTGTTGGTTGCCGCCGTTTGTTTCATCTGCTGCCATCCACATAGGTAGTCTCCTCCTTACTCCCACCCTCTGATCCCCATGAGCTCCAGGTAGACCTCAACCTACGACCATTCATTTGGTGACTGCTCAAAGTTACGATGGCGCTGAAAAAAAGCGACTTATGATTGGTCCTCCCATGTACGACTGTTGCAACATCCCTGTGGCCCTTGTGGCTTCTTGGCATGTCTTTACCACAACTGCCGCATACTTAGGGCCAGTTGTGATTGCCAGTTGTGACCTTCCCGCTTCAGTTTATGACAGGCAGAGTCGATGAGGGAAGTCAAATCCTCTTAATGACCACGGTGATTTCCTTAACAACCATGATAGAAAAGGTCGTGAAATCGGGCGCGGGTCATGTGATGGCTCACTTGATGACTACAGTAAGTGGGAAGAACGTTCTGGTCCCAACAGCTTATGTGGTCATAAGCTGAGGACTGCTTGTAATCTGGAAATCTAGAGGAAGGAGCTAAAATTAGTATCATGTGGCGATAGACTGTATGGATGATAATATCGTTAACATAATACATGAATCCAGGGATGACATACTTGAAAGTGTTGGCAGGTCAGCAAAATGGCTGCAATGTACAGGTAGTCCTCGACTTACAACAGTTCATTTAGTGACCATTCAAAGTTGCAACAGCACTGAAAACGGTGGCTTATGACCATTTTTCAGTGGCAACCTTTGCAACCTTCCCATGGTCATGTGATCCAAATTCAGACGCTTGGCAACCGATTCATACATATGACCATTGAGGCATTTCGGGGGTCCTGTGATCCCCTTTGGCGACCTTCTGGCAAGCCAAGTCCATGGGGAAGCCAGATTCACTTAACAGCTGGCTTACTAACTTATCAGCTGCCGTGATTCACCTGGCAAGAAATGTTGCAAAATGGAACAAAACTCACTTAACAAATTCTCACTTAACAACAAAAATTTGGGGATCAATTGTGGCCGTAAGTCAAGGACGAAACTGTCGTGGCCTTCTTTAAAAAGATAATTCTCCTACCTTTCTCCAGCGGTGAAATAATTATGCTACAGTGCCACAATGATCGATGGAAGTATTGGCAACTCTTCCACCTATACAGTGACAGGTTTTTAGGGACTCGGATGGCTGATTTTCCATAAGCTTTGAATGAGAAAGGGGCATGCTTCTCTCCCCGTGACACGTACACAGCACAGCATACATTTGCAATGCCAGTCAGTGACACATTTCTATAAGGTGAACCATGCCTCAGAGACGTGACTTTCTATTCCTTAGCCCTCACAGCAGCCCCTTTGAGGAAGGATGTCGGGACATGGAGTTCAGCGGCATCTGGAGAGTCACATTCTTCATGGGCTAAAACGCCACTTAAGAAGCCCACAGGAGAAAGTCACTTGTTCTCATAGGCATTGCGTTTGAAACCGTTGCTGGCCCACTGCCATAATTTTTGCAGCGCAAGAGATTTAGAGTAAGGGCTGGCTGCCATGTCTCCCTCTCTCTCTTTTTCCCTCCCTCCCTCTTCAGCAGTTAGAAACATAAGCATCCCAATTTTTTGTTTGCCTGAGAAAAGAAATACCTGATCCCTTCCCAATGCTTGCATGGCCAAATTCTATCTTAACTAATATTTCTTCCTCTGACAGTGATATTTATAGAACACCAAAAAAATGACGAGCTTAAACGCCCTTGTAGTTTATAGCCTTCTGGTGCTTAAACTGTCTTTAAATATTTAATATATTCATAGGATTTGTGCAAAGACAGGAGTTTGGAATTGCTTCGGGGATTCATATTCCTTAAATAATGTTTGGCGGCGCAGGTGCCTGTGGGGACGAGGGAAATCAAATGCTACTTGCTATGCAGAAGCCTCTTTTCTGGTTTAAGAGAAGAACCCAGCCTCTATCAAAATAAGAATAATATTTTTTTAAAAAAAGAATGCATTGAAATGTAAGGTGCCACATCAGATTTCCAGGTTATTTTCTATGACTTCTTTCTAGAATTGCAGATCAAAAATAATGTGAAATGTTATGATGCCATAACTACATGTTAGAAAAGGGTATATAATCACTGATAGGTGGAAATCCACTTGTCTGGGAATGAATCCTATGGGTTGACTGGAACTTACTTTGGGAGGCGATTTAAAAAAGGTAGCATTCATGGCCTGTTTAATGAACAACCTTCTCATTCAGCAAGCTCACACGATCGTTTAATAAGGTATCAAGAAAGTTAATACAAAAGCCATGAAGAAGGACCCAGACTTGTTTTGGCATGATAAACTTTAATTATGGACTGGTTCCTGGAATAATGCTAAGGAAAGTTGTTTCTGCAAGAAATAAGTCTGCTGTTTCCTTCTTTCTCCTTTCTTTGTAAGGCTGGGAATCCTGGTGAACCTGGCTCACGTGGGTCAGAAGGAAACCGTGGCATGCCTGGCGTAGAAGGATTTCGTGGCCCACCTGGTCCCCGTGGTTTGCAAGGGGAACAAGGATCTCCAGGGCTGCCTGGCAGCCAGGGACCAGCAGTGAGTAACCCTTTCTTTCCGTGACATGAGCACTGCCCTGGCCAGTGAAATCTCTGTATTAGAAGAATAGATGTAGGAAGAAGAATATATTTCGTAATCCTTGGTTCGCTAGCATGGCTATCCAGCTATGAACTTAGATTATCTTTTTCGGTCACCACACTTGATTGGCTTTGCGTGGAGTGGCTTGAGTGGAACGCTAATGCTGTCCTAGCCGAAGGAGGATGTTACAAAACGCAAGAGGGATGAAGGCCTCCTTTTTTTTTTTGCCCAAAGCCTTAATGGAACACAGACATTATTTCTGTGCACCCTGGGTGAAGAGTTCTTTCTACGCTGCCAATACACTTCAAGACTTTGAAGAAAAAGTCTGAAAGTGAAGCCATCGGCTGGCTCTCTTAAGAGTCTCCAGGTGGATCCCAGGGCTCACAAAAGACTTGTGCTTTCCATGGGTCTTGCGGGAGACCCTCCCCACTCCTCCAGGGAAACCTGACCTGCCCTAGTTGCAACTTTACTCATAACCTGAGAGCCTATATTTCTAAAAGGTCCACTGTGAATTGATTAGTGTTCTGGATCCTCTACAATCTAAATTATCAAAGATGCCGGTCATAATACTCTTTCAGCTGAGTTTACCCATAGCAACAAAGAGTTTTGGAAAACAGTTGGAACTACTAATGAAATACATCTCTATAGTTTTGTGTAGCGGCAGCAGCAAAGACCAGGTAGAACTAAATCATACAGTGATCAGGGCAGGCACCCACCTCTAAGAATTAACTCTCTATTATTCTAACTGCGAGTAATACAGCTGCTATTGAAAAGGCACAGTCAATGCACTTATTTTCATTGGAAAAAAATAACTGTTCCCTCAGCCACTATGCTTTTCAGTTTTAAAATTGTCCCTCGCTGACATTTATCCTTGAAGGTGCTTTTTTGGTAAACTGAACTTGTGTGATAATGAACCTGAACCTGCAATAGAGAAAGGGAGCAAGAAGAACTCTTTGCAACTCTTAAGTAAGACAATGAGTTGGGGGTAGCAGAGTTTTCCTGTTCAGGCGGTGTGCTAGGCTCTGTGGGGTATTCCTTCCTGCCTCTGTTCTCATGCCTCACATGTTCAGCTCCCATTTCCGTCTGATGGTCTCTTTTTTGAAATAAGGTGCTAGGAAGCAGCAGAAAGAACCCACCGGTATTCTATAGTTGAGAACTTAATGTATGTTCTGGCCTGCATTCTCATTCTTGGCTTCCTGTTCCTCGTATTACTGGAATTGTTTCAATCTGCAGGCTTGAAAATATGCTTGCAGTGGCAGAATTGTTCTCTTTACTGCTGATATTCCCACCTGCTCCATCCTCACACAATCACGAAGTTATTTTAATGTTGTATTTTTATTTCCAGGGCAGAGAGCCGACTGATTTGCATATTAAACAGGTTTGCATGAGAGTCATACAAGGTAAATAAAAACACTCTACTTATATATTTTTAAGGTTTGGCCATGAGCGTATTTTCATGTACATCGTTAACTCTACAGTATCGTGTGTGTATGTTCTGTTTGGTCAGCTCTTGCGTTCATTTCATTGTCTGGTGCTAGTTTTTGAAATCCAGCGGGAGTTACTAACTCTAACAGGATCTGGGTTTGCAAACTCAGATTCAAGTCTCCAACTCTATCATGGTTGATTCAAGTCCAATCACCTTCTCACACAACCCAAGATATTTCACAGGGCTGTGGTGTAGATAAAGCAGCAAGGTACGTTTTACCTTACCAGATATTGTATGGTGCTTAGAGGTCTCAACAATAAGGCAGGAAATAAATACAGCTGTAAATGAAATTAATTTCGCATTCAACTAATCCACAGAGGATGCCCTTATTTCTTAGTCATTTTGACATTTTGAAATTATCGAGAGCTTTTTAGATGTCATGAGGTATAGTACATGCTACCAGCACATACAGCCTATGCTTTTCTAAGTTTGCTGGAAAGGAAAAAATGAGAATCTCTAAAAAAAAAAACAACCCTAAATACAACCCGTAAAGTCTTATCTATGTACATCTCTTGTAACATATTGAACCTTACTGGGTAGGAAGCAGAAATAAAATGATCAAGGTGCACAGTTTACATATTTGAAGACAATTCTGGCATCAGAATTATGATTTTTGAAGAGATATTGTTAAAAACAAGGGGTTGATGATAATATGCTTTGTGATTGTGTTTTTTTAACTAAGAGAATTATATTTGAAACTGCTAAATAATCATTTGTCTTTTCTTGCTATGGTGCGTGTCAGACCAGTAAACAAAGGACATAACATATGCATTGCATGCAAATGTTTGCAGATTCAATCCCAAAATCTCTAGGGAAGGCTAAGAAAATCTCTAATCGGAAACTAGCAGTCAAACCTAGATAGATTATTGGTGTGTTTTTCAGGATGTTTTCTGGAAGAAATGGATAGGTTCAATAGAAACCTAGGACATAGGGTACATGGTTATTCCAGTTAATAGGAATATGTGATGAGTTAAAGAACTTTTTTTTCCCAATTCTGCTGATATTAATCATCGTCATGCATTAATCATAAATATTGTTACCTCATTGCTTTTACTTAAGTGTTGTATTTTATGGAGTCCCTTTTGCAAAAACGTAGGTAAAGGTTTTAAATGTTCGTACCAAGTACAGCAGTTCATGGAAATTGGAGGGCTTAGCCCCAGAATAAGCAATCTTTCTCCTATTGTGTGTATAATAAGCAGATAATAACAACTCTGCTCCTTCAGTTATTAATACACACAAACGTGTTATCAGCATTGATTTGATTCTTGCTTTGTGCTTTATTATACTTGTGGTTTGGGATTTATTATTGTGGAAAAATAGCTTGCTAGGGGCTGCTATTGAAGTCTGCTGGGAAGTTACAGTGTTGTATTTCTGAAGTTTAAGAGTCTTTATTGCTCTTTGTGATTTAATTTGAAGCCTTCTTGGTGCAACTATTTTTTAAATTGCCCAACAGAGAATCATATTCATTTCCCGTTTCAATATGCCTTGCTACCAAGATAAATGTTTCCTTCTCCCTTGTCAGTATCAATTATTCCAAAACGTAAAGGCTGCAGCTCAGCGCCAGAGCACCTATTTCCATGCAGAAAATCCCAGATTTTCAATCTCTGCCAAATAGATAGCAAGCCCTCTTCTTTCTTGCAGGTGGAAGTGTTGTCTCTCTCCCTCTCTCACAATAGTATTGAAATCAATATTCTGAATTAAGCAAGAATTATTGAAGCAAGTTTTATTGTTATGATTGAAAGGAGATCTGTTTACAAGAAATAGGTCATAGGGATAATAAAGACTAGCATCTAGGAAGCTATATCCTACTAGGAAGTGCTCCATGCGTGTGTGCTTGGGAAGAAAGGCAGAAGGAAGCGACCTCAGATTAGGAATCTGTCAGTCAGGGTGACAGACAAAGAAGGAATGTAGAGCAAATCTTTACCTGCCTAGTTCTCCCTTGTGGTCAAAAGGTCATATATCATCAGTGCCATTGGAATGACCTCATCAACAGTCTCAGAACTGGAGGACAAAAATTAGCGTACTGGATAGGAGATGATTTTTCATCTGAGGGGCACACCAATTGCTGGATGGGGGACCTGCCTTGCTAGTTGCCTTACCTCTTCCTACCTTACCTCTACCTTACCAGATTTGCCTCTTACCTCGCTGCTGAGGGAGAAGCAAGAACAAAGCTTTGCTCTTCTAGGTTCCCAGGTTCTGAAGTGGGAAATCAGCTGTTTTAAATAAGGCCCTCTCAGAAGGGAAGCCTTAATCTCACTCTCATAGCAAATCTCTTCAAACTTGACTTCTTGCTACATGAACAACCGCCAATAATGTTTGTATACCATCAACCAGTTTATAGCAATAGCAAATTTCATAATAATACATTGTTTATAATAAACTTAGAAAACATATATACCAACGACTTCCACCATTTTGAAATCAAATGTGGAATTTTGCCATTCCAAAGTGCCAGGAGCCATGGTGGCGCAGTGGTCAGAATGCAGTATTGGAGTTAACTGCATTCCACTGCCAGAAGTTCAATCCTAATCAGCTTAAGGTTGTTTTAGCCTTCCATCCTTCCAGTGGTCAGTACAGTGAGGACTCATACTGTTGTGGTCAATATGCTGGCTTGGTAAACCGCTCAGAGATTGCTGATATATAGGTCTAAGTGCTATTGCTATTAGAAAACTGAGCTAGTTTATCTCTAGCTCAGCTTTCTGACGTAACATCCATATTTGTTCTGCAGAACTTTGAAACAATTCCTGTAGCAATTCTCACGCTTGATCTCAAGAGGACTGACCCTGATATTCTCTTCCCTCTCTTTTTTAAGCAGAAGAGGAGCCTTAGGTCAAATACTCGGTTTTCTCCATTTCTTTTTTTCCTCTCTTTTTGTGAGGAGAGGGAAGACTTTTGTTTTTATTTTGCCACAGCGCTTGCAGCGATTCACACCAGGGCTGTAAGGGAAGGACGTCCTTTGCTTCATGAATCATGAAAGGAAGATGAGTTTGTGGCTTGTCCCCAAACTGCTTAGGAGAGATGTCAGATGGGAGAAGGGTGGTATACAAATTAAAATATAATAATAATAATAATAATAATAATAATAATAATAATAATAATAATAATAATAATAATAA